>VMDR010002415.1:0-93013 GCA_007922815.1 Macrotus californicus
AGTTTCAGCCATGTTTGCCATTGTCCCTCTCCAGCCGCAGGTTTAGCAAGGGGGCCGAGTCTCCAGTCACACAGGTGCAGCTCCCACCCTTCCCATGTTTCCATGGGTGTGTCCCCTGTTACAACACAATGACATTGTCTTAGTCTGTTTGGGCTACTGTAAAATCCCACAGCTTAGGTGGCTTATAAAAAGCAAATTTTACTACGTGTTAACCAAATTGTAATCATTTTATAATATATACAGACATCAAATCATTGTACACCTGAAACTTATAATGTTATATGTCAATTATATCTCAAGTTTTAAAAAACGAAAGGGAATTTTAGATTGCTAAAAACAAAAGTTATCAAAATCACTATCTGCTCATTCCAACACAGGATTATAGGGTCTCACTGCTACACATGACCATTTATGAAAAAGTTTGAAGAGCTTTGGGATTTTTCAGATAAAAACAAATCAGTGATGTGCCTATATTATGCATCATGTCGCATCCCCATCAGAGACTGAGGCGGCAGTCCATAGTCACAAAATGTCTAGAGTCACGTTAAACAGAATAGACCAACCTCACTCCAGTTCCAGTCATTTTGCCACCGCAAGTGAACATGCTGTGAACTTAAAACTTCAGTTTTAGGGTCTTTTCTTTTTAAAATAAAGTCCCTAGGTTCATACATTTTACTTTTGTGTCTATCTTACAGAAATAAAATCTCAATACACAAAGATGTAAAACTATGTTCATTACAGCATCACTAAAAAGTTTATTTCTCAGTTCTGGAAGCTGAAAGTCCAAGATCGGATGGCCAGCACGATCGGGGGAGGGGGAGGGGGAGAGGGAGGCCCTCCCTTCTCTGGGTTGCAGATGTCTCGTACCCTCTCGTGGTACAGATCTCTGTCCGACTTTTTTTTTTTTTTTTTTTGGTAAAGGCACTAATCCCACTCAGGAGGAATTAATCATGAGGACCTAATTATGAGTTGCCACCTCCTAATTCCATTACCTTAGGGGTTAGTTTTCCAACGTAGGAACTTTGCTGGGACACAAACATTCAGACCATAGCAATTATATTTTGTGTAATGGGACCAGATTAGAGTTCCTAAATAAAGATCAGAGATTTTGACCTTGGTCAGGTACCAAGAACCTGATCACGGTAAGAGAAATTGCTGCTGTGCTTCAATCCCTTACATGGGGCCCATTGTGAGCCACGCATGGTCTGAGGACTGGTGAGCAAGACAGGACCTGCACATGGCTTCCCTCTTGGCTGGTCATACAACCTAAAACCTTACCCTCCTTTCTCATCCTTCTGGCTCATATGCAGAGTGTGCGCCATGTAAGCTCAAGCAGAAAAAAAGCAGTAATGATGACTTTGCAATGCTGGGTTTCACTTCTTGTAAAATGTTAAAAACCTGTGTATACAGGAGCAAAGGAAGTTGTGAGGGTGGTGAACTATGTATCTTGGGCCCCCCATGTCTGCAAAAATGGTTTCAAAGCTAGCCAGCCCCTTCTGCCCAGGATTTTCAGGAAGGTGGGCACAAGGACCTCGCCTCTTTCTTCTTAGGCTATTACAGTTGCCCCAGTTTTTCTCCCACCCCAAGCCTGCCCGCTATTCCTGTAGTCAGTCCCCACACCATTGTTTGTGTCCATGGGCATTACATTCATGTTCTTCATCTAGTCCCTTCCCCCTCTTTCAACCTGTCCCCACCTCCCTCTGGCCTCCTTACGGACCTCACTTCTCATTCAGAGTGGCCACTGATGGTTGGTTGCTCTCAGCCTCTCATGATTCTTCCCTCTCCTGACTTACTTACCTCTTTCTGATCTCCCTCGTCTCCTGCCTTGGTGATGTTGACCAAATGCCCGGATTTACACAGGTTGCTCTCTATCCATGACTTCTGCCCAGAGTGACTGGTGGGAGATCCGCAGTTTCTGTCGTGAGGGCTTTGTTTCTGACCTGGACTATGGAAGCCACTGCTGAGGTCAGCGTCTGAGGAGTCTCTCCCGTCTGAGGACTACCACCAGCTGTGTGTGTTCTAAATTACAAAATCCAAGGCTCAGAAAGTGCAGACAGTGGTTTAAGAAGTGACCTGGATGAGAAAAACTAAGTGCAGATTCCTCAGCCACGTCAGGCCACACGGGCTGGTTGAGATGGGGGCATGTCACTTTGTCTCTCTTGACGTCCATAAAAGGAGTTGAAGAAATCCCCAGCTGTGGGCTAGGGCTGGTTACATCATAATCACCTCAGGCCACTGTCAAAGGTTCAAGTTCCCACAATTTACCACAGTTCTGGTCAGTCTCCCGGAGGCGACTGTGTGTGTTTTCTCACCAGCAACCCAGGTGGCTCTGAAGGGCACCTGGGTTTGGGAACCATTGCTTGTAGATGCTCTCTTCTGACGCTGACAGGTATCTAAGCCTGGTGTTGCATTAACCAGGTTTGGGTGGGGGAGGGAGACTGCGAGACCCCTCCCAGGGACCCCAGGGAATCTGAGGAGGGAGAGAAGGTAACCGCCTCCAATGCCTTGTCTCTTCAGTTCCTACCACAGGAAGGCAGCAGGCGCCCTGCTCTACTGGTCTAAACCATAGTACTCTGCTGTCCCGAGGTTCTAAAACTGGGAAAGAGGTCCCAGTGCTGCTTCCAGGCTTTTATGGGGGTGGAGAAAAGCAGACTGCCCCGGGAGGGGCAGGGGCGGTGTGTCAACAAAGTGGCCATTTCATCCCCCACCAGGAGGAAGGTTTTTCCCCTGTTGCTGCCTCACTTTTGCAGTGGTGCAGTCTGTTGCCTGGGAGACCAGCTAACACTTCCCAGCAGGGTCTGCTTCACCGCTTAGTTGCTTCGAACTGGAAGTGGGAACCAGGGAAAGCAGAGTCCTGGGATGACCAGGACCCTTTCTCCCAAAGATGGAGAAATAAATGGACAAATGCAGGTGAGGGTGAGTATCACAAGGTTGACAGAGGTGACGAGAGAAAGGGTGTGGGAGACACTAAGCTCTGGGCAGAGAGAAAAAATCTAGGGAGGCTGGGGTCTTAAGCATCTGTTCCCTCCATGCCAGGTACTGTGCCAGGTGTTGGGAGTACAACAGTAGACAAGTGCAGACTGTGGCAACTTGGTGTGAAAGGGGGGAGGGGAAAGCAGGGACAATCGGAGAACACTATTTTCTCTGGGACTTGGGGGTCAGCAGATTGGGTTCAGGAGAGACTTTCTGAGTTTTCTTGTCAAACAAAAAGGGCAAATGACATGTCTAGAAGTAGGTCCAGCTTGAGCAAAGAAAGGCGTGAAACGACAAGGTGTGTGAGTGGTGCCGGGACTGTAGGAGGGTTTGCGATGAGAGGGAAAGGTGGGCCGGGGACAGATCCTGAAGGGTCTAAGTCGGTAGCAAGATGGACAGCCCCACGTACTGGAAAAGTCATTGCAGCAGCAGGATGTAAAATGCACTGGGTGGGGTCAAGGCTAGAGGTTATTTGGCAATTAAAACATACAAATCCTGGGATGGCTTTATCCTGGATAAATATTGAGGAGAATCTGAGATCCAGCTATTAGCAAAACAGGAAGTTAGCTGAAGATTTTCTTTTACCCACCATCAGGGCCACCTCTCTCCCCTTGACCAAAGACAATTTTGTGTGCTCCCTTCCTGTGACCGCTACCCCAGGGTAAGCTGACCCACCTTTGTCAAAACCCTGGACCTGTCCCGAGTACATTTATTCAACAAATATTTTCGGGGGAGCTACTATGTTCTAGGCAGTGCTTTATGCAAAAGCCTTTTAGTAGAGAACGTAACTAAGTTCCTTCCCTCATGGGTCTTACTTCCAGTGGATTTATGGGGGCAGGAGCAGGGAGAGACAGATAATCAGTAAATAAATAACCTCAGATGATGAAACATGGCAAGGAGGAAAAAAGAAAGCAGGGTGGCAGGGCTACTGAGATGGGGTGCATAAAGAAGACCTCCCTGATAAGGTTTCATCTGCACCAGAGCTTGAGCATGAGGGCTTTGTGCCCTTCGCCTCAGCCTGCCCCAGTGCCTGCTCTCTCTGGCACCCAGAAGGCACTCCGTAAATGTTCGCGGAATGGAGGACTGCTTCAGCATCCTCTAAAGTGCTATAGAATGCCGGTATATTTCTACAGATGAAGGAACAGACCTAAGGTCCAGCTCTCTTTCTAAGCACACCGTGTTGTTCTGTAACGCTCCGCCATGGGCCACGGGCCTCCGACTTCTTTAAGTGTCAATCCCTCGCTGCAAAGGGAACTGAGACACTGCAGAGCGTCCACTGTTTGTGGGGTGTTTCTAACGGTTTTTGCCACTAGAGTCTCCCAGCAAAGCTTACTGATGTGAAGCCAGTTTTTTTTGTTTTTTTTAAGGCATTGCCACATTATCTTGGTGCTTCCCCCAAAACAAAGCATCCTCTGGATAAAGGATTAAAGGCCCAAAAGAGAAAAGCAAGTTGCCACATCATTAGGCTATTTAATGATTTCATAAGAATGCACATTCATGCTCCAGCTGTATCTCCGTTTGGAGTTTCTCACCTGCTGTATCTTGCCAGTATCTTTCTGGTTGCAAATAATAAAAACCTCAGCGAGCTCGCTTGACAGCAGAAAGTGAAGTTGGTTCTCACACGTGCCTGGGATCAGTAATTAGAAATTCAAGACCCAAGGCAGTTTCTCAATCTCCTTCTCACCCTTCCCCTCCCACCTCGAAATACTTATCACCTGCCAGTTCCTGCTCTTATGTCAATTACCACCTAACGGGAGAGAGAGACCAATTTTTAAAAATCGCACCAATGAATGTATCATTCTAAAGGGTGCCGAAGAAAAGGAACTTTATTCTCTGAAAGTTTATATAGCACAAATGAACCTGAACAAAGTGGGATGCTAGAGAAGATGTCCCAGAGAAGTGACATTCGGGCTGCAGTTTCAAGGAGCAGTGGGTTGGGAGAAGAATGTTCCAGAGCAAGGGTAGTACATGAAAAGGCCTGTGGTTGAGGGAAATGCAGCATTCCTGTGAGGGGCAGGGTGTTGTGGACACAGAGAGGGTCACAGTGGTGAAAGGGGGAGCTGGAGGGTAGGTTGGCAGCAGCCAGACCACTCGAGGTCTCAGATGCCATCAAAAGGGTCTTACTCTTCATCCTAGAAATGAAGGGAAGTCTCTGAATAGTGTTAAGCAGGAGGGAGAAGAGACGTGGCATTGGATTTCTGTCTGTACAAGATCATTTGGGCTTTAGTAAGCAGAACAGGTTGGAGGAGAGGACTCGGGGCCTGTAGGGAGGCCAGGTAGGGTCTAGTGACGTCCATAGCAGAAATGACTGGTCAGGAAAAGAGAAATGACAGTGGAGACAGAGAAGCGGAGAGACAGACAAGACCAGGAGATGGACTAGACGTGGAGAATGAGGTGTCAAGAATAATTCCTAGGTTTCTAACTCATGAGTAGATGGATGGTGATTCTTTTCCCTAAACTAGAGAATAAAAAGACAATAGGTTTGTAGAGAATATGAATTCAGTCTTGCCATGTCGAATTTGGCGTACTCCAGATGGAAATGTCCAGTGTTGATGAACACCCACTTCTGGAGTCAGAGATCTGGGCTCTTGACACATAGTTGAGAGTTATTGTTGCCTATAGGTGGCAGTTCAAGCCGTGGACAAGGGTAAGATCCCCTAGGAAAAGAAGAAAAGGTTCACAATTCAGGCCCAAGAAACACTGAATTAAATGCTCAGGAGAGGAGCCTGCGTAGGAGACTGAGAAGGTGCAGGCAGAGGGTGAGAAGGAAGCCTGAGAGAGTGGCCCCAGGAACCAAAGCCGGCAGTGACCGCTCTACTTTTCTCTGAGGACAGTCTCCTGCTGCTTCTGAATGGCCTTGGAGGTCCCACAACTCAATTCCGATTCCCAGAGAATCTAATCGACCCATCTGGGATACGTGTCTTCCACTGATTCGATAAGCTGTGCGGGGCAGGCTGTAGGACTCAGCCCATCAAGTGCAGATGTCGTTCTCAGAGAAAAAAGTTCAGCATTCTTCCTCTCCCCTCCTTCTCAGAATCACTATGGTCACTTGCTGCCCTCTGTGCCTCATGCAGCCTTCACTATACTATTAACTCAGCCACCAACTTTTTATGTTTCAAGAAGGTCTAAGCTCAAAGACACCTTCACTGACCACCTTACCTATGCAAAGTAGAGCCCTTTCCTGATCACTATAATGCCATCCTGTTTACTTCCTTCATAGCACTTTCCACAATTTGTAATTAATATATTTAATTTTTCAAGCATCAGTCTCTCCCTCTAGAATCCAGCTCGGCGAAGGACAAGAACAACATCTCGCTTAGTGGTTCTCACCTGGGGATGATTGCACCCCCAGGAGACATCAGCCCGTGTCTAGAGACACTGCAGGCTGTCACCACTTGGGGGCGGGGGTGCTACTGGCTTCTAATAGGCAGAGTCCAGGGATGCTGCTAAGCATCCTACCATGCACAGGACAGCCCCACAACCAAAGATGTCAAAAGGACTAAGAATGAGAAACCCTCATTATCTTCTTCACCATTATATCCTCAGCACCTAACACAAAGCCTGGTACCTCGTAGATGTTTGATAAGTGTTACTGGATGGATCAGAGGAGAGTCGAGTTGAATGCAGAGAACCCCGAGGCTGTTGTCTAGGTGCTGCACTTACCCGTCTCTTCTCTGGAACTCCTTTCTTCCCTAGGAGAGCAAGTCCTGAGTGTCTTTGCAATGGCCACACAAACCAGCCACGTCTCCCACGGCCAAGATATTGAGTGTCTAGAAAATCACTGGTAAGCTGCTTCTCTGATCTGGCAAATAAAAGCAATGACAATAATATTTTGCCCTGGGGAGTTGAGGGAGGAATACCTGCCTTATAGTGAGACAGGTAACTGGTCCTGGTATTATCTCACACCTGAGGGCTTCAGTGATCCACCAGAACAATAGAGTAAAATTTCTCCTGAACCTGGAGATCACATTTTATTAGGACTCCACAGGAGCCCTCCCCACTTACTGCACAGAAATAAAAATGATTTTAGAGGCACTGTCGGTGTGGAATCAGTATCCAGTGCTGGGACCTTGATCAGATCACTTTGTTTTGTAGCACAAAGAGAAACAGAAACCCAAACAAGCAATTGAACCAGAAGGATGTCCGTGAACTTGGCCAAAACCCAGACGATGGACTGCTAGTTACACATGTTAATCAGACACAAGACTTGCTGGTAAAAACCTTTGCACTTTAATTGAGTCACGGTGTTTACAAATCATAGTGAGGGAATACCGAGTGTGTCCGACTCCGGATATTCTCTTCACACAGGATCCCAGGGCTGAAAAAGATCAGTTAAGCATTTATCCCTCACCTTTCGAAATGACTGAAGAATGCCTGTGCTGTTTATAGAAATGTTGTAGTTCTCTTGGGCATGAAATATTCAGGAGCGTGTGAAGAATACTGTCCACACGATGAAAGCCTGAAGTCTAAGAAATTGGTTTCTAAAATTCCCCTTCCTGAGATATGGTTGTTTTTAGGATTCTCTAAAATCTAAATCTAAAAATCCGTTTCACTAATTGCTGCTGGAGCAAGAGAGTTATGGAAGAACAATTAACCTCCAGAGTAGCCAGGACCATGTTTTAGGCTGACTTGATGTGTGAGCCCTTCCCAAGATGGTGAGTGGATTGCCTGAAACTCAGAATTCTTCTGACCGTAGAAACGATTGTCTTCATGGGCGGCCAGTGGCAGGCCTGGCCCATAACCATCTAATCTCTATTGGAGTTTAAATATCACACCTGTGAAATTATATCAGTGCAAAACTGTACAGTTTTAATGCTGGCAATTAAGCAATCGGGAAAAGAGTCATGCCTTACTTCTCCTGAGCATGGGCACTTATGGGAAAGCAAGTTTAATGAAAAGGAAATGAGGAAATATCAATAGAGTTGAGATTCTGAGGGCTTCGTTCAGTGACCTCAGGTGTTGATGATATATCTTTATTTCATGTAATCTAATATAAATACGTGACCTCCCAGGTGGACAAGGACCAGTCCTACATTTATCAGCCACAGTCGGGGCCTTCTTTGCCTCACAAGCGAGTGGCAGTGAGAAAGAGGGGAGGGAGCGCCCCGACACGAAGGCCTTAACTATCCTCTGTGAAAAGTTCATCCTGTAGAATGCAGTCACTATGCTCCACACTCAAAATCCAGAACGTATCTAATAGTGAATCTTCAAATATTAAAAATACAAAATCAACTTTCCAAAACCCGATGGATCATTTCAAATGCAAGTAAACTGGAAGAAAGGTGGGTTGTGTCTGCCGTGCTCAGTGGTATCTTGGACCAGGTGAGTCCTGAAAAATGAGAAGGGTGACATCTAGCGTTCGTGTATTGACAGTGTCCCCGTATTCCCCTGAGTGTGAGACAGGACGGTGGCTTTGGGCGGTTCAAAGGCAGGACGCTGATCAGTGGAGAATCCCATAATGAAAAAGTGATCTTTTCAGTCCCTTCTCTCGCAGTTCCTCATCCAGATTGTCACAGTTTGCTGCTAATTTAAAGACAGTGTGTATTGTGACCACACACATGACTGGAGCATTTCTGTTTGGGTTTGAGTCCCAGCTTCACCACTTACTAGCTGTGTAACCTCGGGCAAATTACTTACATTTTCTATGCCTCGGTTTCCTTGTCCATAAAATGGGGTTAATGATAGAACCTGCGTTTTAGAATTAAATGAGTTAATTTATGGAAGGCACTCGACACGTAATAAGTGCTATTTAAATGTTTACTTTAATTACCAGTATTTTTCACACTTCTTTAACATCTGTGACTTCCTTTTGAAACAGAGAAAGCAGGCCTTGGGCACAAAACTCGAGGTATAACACTCTCTTGCTGAAGCATAAGAGCAGCATTTTATTGTTGTCTTTGTTTTGTGCTTACCTCCCACTGCTGGTGAGAACTATTTATGCAGAAGCACTGGAGGCCCTGTTCTGTACCAGAGCCTCAGATGCCATCTTACAGGCAGAGGAAGAACTTGCTCAGCATCACAGAGCTAGTAAATGAGAACACCATTGGTCTGGGCAGCAAATTTATGCTCAGAAACAGGTTGTCATTGCTGGTAACTTATTTAGCACAGCTTCTCTGTGGAAATTATAATAGTTTCACAAGCCAATAGCAACAGGATAATGTCTCTTAATAAGCCCATAAAGAAATATCATACTTCAAATGAAATTACGGTTATTTCAGGCAAATGGAATGTAAGGGAAATAAAGTCGGAATTCAGTGGAGGTGTACCTTTCTACAAGGTGATGAGGTGGCTCTTAGTTGGCTTAGTTAACCAAGAGCTGCTGTCTGCTGTGGGGCAAAGGGAGAGTCCCTGTTGTTAGGGCACGTTGCTAGGGAATGATGGCGCCGCGTGGGTGGCAAGACAATCACCTTCCTGGGGCTGCTGCGTGGTGTTTACCGTCCCTGGTGGAGTCGTCTCACCCAGGCAGGAGCTGATGATGCCCAAGGCCATCAGAGGGCTGGGCAGGCCAGCAGAGCCTGTTGCCCAGACTGAGCACTCTTGGCAAGTCCTCACAGACTCCTGCACTTAGAGGCTGACTGTCCCATCGCTGTGGCTGCTTTTCCACATGTTCTTATTGCCAAATCTGCAGCAGAGCCCATGACCCACTGAGCTGCTGGTGACCGGTAACAGCGGGCGTCGTGACAACATCTTGACGCAGGTTCTGCAACGTAAACAGCTTCCCTCTTAGGTCCAAACAAGTTTATATAACTCATAGACAAGTGGACTTGAACTCACCAAAAGTGCCCCACTCCTTCTCTCTCCCGCTCTTCGTCCGCCCTATTACTCCTCCTGTCCCTGCATCCTCTGTCCTGTCCTGTGCAGCTCAGTCAGCTGCAGTGGGTAGTTCCAACCTCTTCTCCACCACCCCTGCCACTGCAACAAAAGTCCTGGCCAATGCAAGCCCGGGCAGACCCCACTCAGGGTTTAAGCAGGTGCCCAGGAGCAGCTGGAGCCATCTTTGCATCTAGACTGGGGTCCCAGTGGGCTAAATGGTGCTCTGGGCCCATCCCACAGCCATCAGATGCTGGAGGGCGGTTTCTCTCACGGTGGGACGGAGCCAGCCTCCTATTTCGATGCCATTCTGTACACTGACTGAGTGATGGCCAACTTTGGCAACATGTAAGGTCAATTTGTATCACATGGACAGCAGTGGTTGTGCTGGAAACTCTCGTAAAATCCCTGTCTGATCCAGGCCCTGCACACCTTTCCAGGCTCTTCTCATGTCGCAGTAGCCTGTATTTTCCACTCTCCCACAACAGTGAGCTCCTTTCTGTCCTTCAAACCCTGACGCGCACACCCCCCATTCTTCTGACTGGGATATGCGTTCCAAGCCATGCACAGGGCTGGCTTCTTACCTTACGGCCCTGGGCCCAGAGAGGACAAAGCAACTCCCCTTCTCCACCCCAGTCATTTTCTCTCACATTTCCCTGTTCAATCTTAACAGAACTGTTTCCTTCTGGAATTATGTACATTCATTTCATTTTCTTCCTTATTGTCCATTCACCCGCGCTAGGACGTGAGCTCCAAGAAGGCAAGGACATTTCCATCTTGTTCTAGCATCTTGGTCCATTGTAGCTCTGGCAGCAGGAACAGTGGCCAGTTCAGAGTAGGGCTCAGAAACACTCCCTGGAGAACGGAAGAAATGCCAGCCTCCAGAAGAGTTGAACAGCCAAAGTGGACTCAGAGCCTCAGGTCAGCTTTCTCTACCTTCTGGCCCCCAGAAAGCATCACCGATGTTGAATGCTCACCATAAATGACTTCAACTTCACCCACATTCCGAGCTTAGTACTGTGTAAGTGATGCAGGTGTTGTCACTAGGTACAGGTAAGGGGGTGTAGTCCAGTTCATGGGCAGACTTCTGTGGTGGCTAGAAAATTCTTCCTCTAAAACTGTCACCTGCTGCTACTGCTTCCAGCTTCTGAAATGGGCAGAATAAACCCATTCCCTCTTCCATTCGTCAGCGAATGTGTGTTGGGGACCATCAGACCAATAGGGAGGCAGAACTCATCCACCTAAAGTGGCATAGAGAAGGCAAGGTGGAAATAAACAGAGACCACCCAAAGAAAGCAAACGGAATTTATTCAGAGTTTGCTCTAGCAACAGAGTCAGCCACCATCACTTGTGTTTGGCAGAGACTCGAAGGCTGGCAGGGGAGTGAGAAAGCTTTACGGTGAAGAAAGGGAAGCTCCAGGTGTGCCCTGGGGGAAGCGGTCAGCAGAGGCAAGCTGGAGGCCCTGAACTGGAAGCCAGGCATGTCATGTGATTGGTTCACGGGCATTTATGACTTTCTCTGGTTGGTTCTGAGCTGGAAGCAGAGGTGTAAAGATAGGAAAGCCGGCATCTTTGACCGTGTCCTGACCCTTGCAGGCCAGTTGCTCTGGAGGCTGCAGGTTCGAGATCCATTGTCAAGTATGGTCTGGCTGCTCTGTGTGTGCAGACTCAGGCTCTCACAGGCAGGCCATGCTCAGTGCCCTTGAATGGCCCAGCTGCTTGTTAGACATGAGATGGGAGAGGGGAACTGGACTTCCAGGACAGCTGGCCCAGAGCACAGGTCTCCATGTTCCCTTGTTCCTTCAGCAAGGCGAGATCTTGACCAGACTGCTCTCAGGTAAGGCCGTCAGAGTTGGAAGCTCTTGGGCACCTGTGTGGAGAGAGCCTGGCACCTAGAATGTCCTCAGCTTCACGCTCTCTTTCCACGGCTGTTTGTTTGACTCTGGCTCCGTCTCACAGAGGCTACAGGAATGGGAGAGCCAGCCCTCAGCGTGGGATGATGCACATGACTGGCTTTCAACTCACAGTTTAGAGTTTGAGAAGCTCACCTTGGCTGACCTGACCCGTCAGGGCACAGCTGTGCTGTAAGTGTGAAGCCACCCCTCGCCCTAAGCCTGCAGTGGCATACCCGGCTCCTTCTTAGGCTTTGCTTCTTCAGGGAGGGGGACAGCAGTGCCGTGAAGAAAACGCGCTTCTCACCCCAGGTCATCCACGAGTTTCAAGCAAAGCTTTCTGAGTAAGTATGTTTTTCAGTGTCCTCCCAGCAACCCCAGAACTCAAGAATTACTGTCTTTAGCAGCTCGAAAGTCACTTTGTTCAGATGACAATCTCTGTGGAACTTTGGGCAGGTCTTTTCCCACTTCCAGACCCAATTTCATTTTTTCTCACATAAAGAAGTTGGACCATAATCAGTTTTTCTCAGCTTTCTAAAATCGATGATTTCTTTGGATAAACACGTAAAATCTCACAGCCTCATTTGATGGGTAGTTGTCAAGAGCAACCACTTTCAGTGACCAACGGATCGGGCTCATGCTTTTGTAAATGTCAAAATACGCAGGCTCCCCACCCCCACACCAGACCTGGTCGCACACGTCTACGCTCCGTCCTGGCTGTGCAGTGTGTGACCCGCGACTACTGTCTGCCTGAGGTCACCTACAAGCTACCATAGTAACTAAGAGCTAACATTTGCTCATGTGTCAGGGGCCCTGCTAAGGGCTGCAAGCATTATCTTATTCAATCCTCAGAACAATTTGAAATATAGTATTATTCTAAAGTTAACTAAATCCCAATGGCTAAATGACTAATTTGCCAAATTTATCAAAACACTTTGACTATAAATTTTATAGTAATTTACAGTTGGAAGGTTTAAAGGGTTTTTAAAGAATTCTGCAATATTTTGGTTGATTGGTTTAATTGTGAATCCAGCATTTTAAGGAATGTTCAAGTCCATTCAGTTAATTGGTCATTTGGCAAATTGATTTTCAAGTAGATTGACTTGGATAAAGTCCCATTATTGGCTTTGTGTTGAAGATGATGAAATTGGGGCTTGGAGAGGGCACCACACCTGTCCAAGGTCACCCCGCTAGTAAATGGCAGGGCTGGGTCCCCAGGACAAACCTGTCCCATTATGAAGCTCATACTCTTAGCCCTTTCATACTCGTGTGTGCCTGAAAACTACACACCACCCCCTGCCCCATGATTTCATATCCAAAGGCCTTCCTTGCCCTTCCCTAGGCCCCCAAATCTCAACAGCTTTCAATGCAGGCAAGTCACTTATATTCCAGGGACTGAGTCTTTAGGTTGAGCACCTGTTACATGCTGGTCTCTGAACAGCCACTGGAATTGTTTGCGACTTATTTTTTGGAAACCAAGTTTCATTTGTTCATCAGTACACTGAGAAAGTGCTGCTGAACTGCTTCACCTGTGCCTTGACAATCATCCTGAGGTGACTTGGAAGTCTCCCCTGAAAGGACCAATTTGTGAAAAGCAAGAATGTTCTTCCACCTTCCTCATGAGAACGCCCCCACCCACCACCGCCCTGCCCGCACCCAGCACTCACTCTCATCCCACCAACCACAGCTGCCTGCAGTGTGCCCGGCTCCACCAAGGAGCAGCCACCCACACAGGGCTCTTCTCAAAGCCCCTCCATTGCGTGCCCCTAGCAAACAAATACCTTCAGTTTTCTCTGTTAAATCTACTTTATACTCTCCCCAAAACTTAAGACACATTAAAAAATAATTCCACCCATGCTTTCCGCCCCTGTAAGTAGCTGTTGCTCAGTGATGAAGCTGTCCCTGAGTAATGAGTCTTTCTGGTGTTTTGGCAGAGCTATTGGACTTTATCAACAGAGAATTCAGTGGCTCACAGAAAACAGCAAAAAGGTAACAAATGTGGATTTCATTCTTTGCCTCCTTTCACTCATTCCTTCTGTATTTGTTAGAACCCTTTCAGGTGTAAATTATAGACCCCCAATTTAATCTGACTTCAGATAAAAAAGAAATTTATTGACCTACATGAATGAGAAGCCCAGACACAGCTGTACCCAGGGGCTTGAATGATGTTACCACTTTTGCCTCTGGGCTCTGCTTTCCTTGGGTTGGTTTTATTCTCAGAAAGGCTGTTCCCAGGCTTGGGAAGATGGTCATCAACAGCTCTAAGCTTACATGTCACCAGCTGGAGTGACATGCCAATAGGCACCCCATCTACCTTTGTCAGTACACCTTCCCAGGTCTGGGGATTGACTCTCACTGGGCCAGTTTAGACCAATCACTGTCACCAAGGACGTGAGATATAGTAACCAGCTAGGACTGGATCTGGTGCTTATTCCTGGGGGAAACCAGAGGGTAGGGGAAGAGGGGAAGTTTGGGTGGCTCTCCCCACTCACCAAACCTCAAAGGGAGGTGGATAGCTGGAGGTAGAAAGCCAGAGTCGAAACAGATCCTGGGTGGGTGAGAATAGATGTGTCCTGGCCCATTTAACCACAGACCCTTAATGAGATTGATAAGATGAAGGCTGATCATCTGCACACAACTTCCACTGAACCTTTGATTAAATGTCTTTCTCAGCCCTGGGGTGTAGAAGAGCGATCACAGGCCACTTAACCTTTGATTTGCTCTTTTACTTGTTTTGGCCTGTTTTCCTCCAATGGAGGCTTTTCTGGTTCACCGTTTGCTTTCACCTTAGGCATTTTCTGAAGAATTTTTTGTTGTCACAACCAGTAAGGGAGGGTGACAGGGAGACTTCCAAATACCCCCAGCGCACAGTCCAGCGCCCTGTGCAGGGGAGTTATCTGACACAAACTGCCAATAGTGCGGTGGCTAGAAACCCTGGGTAGGCACAACAGAGAAAGAACTGGGCACTCGCCCAGTGCTTCTCAAATGTTGTTTTTTTAAGGATTTTATTTATTTATCTTTAGAGGAAGGGAGAAAGGGAGAGAAACATCAATGTGAGAGAGAAACATTGATTGGTTGCTTCTTGTATGCACCCCGACCAGGGACTGAACCTGCAACCCAGGCCTGTGCCCTGACCAGGAATCGAACTGGTGATCCTTCACTTTGTGAGATGATGGCCAACTAATGGAGCCACACCAGTCAGGGCTTCTCAAACTTAATTGTGCAGCCAAATCCCCTGGGGTTGGGGGGATCTTATTAAAATGCAGACTCTAATTAGGTAAGTCTGGGGTGGGACCTGAGATACCGTTATTCACAAGCTCTCAAGCAATGGTGGTACTGTCAGCCCCATACCCAACACCTGCAGGAACAAGTTCCCAGGGGCGTCCCAATGTTTAGTCTTCAGGAAGAGGACTGGCCAGTGAGTGGAAGGACGAGCAGGAAAATGTGGTGTCCTGGAAGGCCAGTGTGCTATAAAGTGTTTCAGCCTGTTTCGAATTGTGCCCTATGCTGGTTACTCAGAGTTCCAGAGAGTTGAGAACTTGGATTTGGCAAGAGTGAGGTCATTGGTCACCTTGATAAATGTGGCTTTAGAGGAATGCGGAGGGGAATGAACGGTCAGAGAGCAATGGTAGGTAAGGAAGCATTGCTGAAATGGAGTAGTACCAGGAGAGCTGGGGTCCTGAAATGTGTGTTTCCTTGTAAGACAGGCAGCAGAGAGGGAGGCACTGGTAATCTAAGAGAAAGTTGACCATAGGAGCAAAGTACCTATTTGACAAGCCAGAGGATTGACGAGTAGGGCTTAGGGGGTTAGCTTTGGATCTGTAGTAACAGGAAAAAGGCAAAATATGTGGACACAGGGCCAGGCAGGCTGGTAGATTCTGCTGGAAAGATTAAAAAAACAACACTACTATTCTTTAGTTTGTTTCTGTTTTCTCAGTGAAATTGGAGACAAAATCACTTGCCAAGAGAATGCTGAAAGGAAATGTTGAAGGTATGGAAGGTAAAAAACACCTCTGTGAGCAGGAAATGGAATTAAACAGAAAACTGGGTATCCAGTAATGCAGGATTTAAGGCAAAAAGCATGAAATGGAATCCACCACCCCTGGAAAACTATCAGTTTCACGTGAATGAAAATTCTAATTCACAGTGCAGCTATAACAGGATGAGTAGTTACATGCAGAATCCAACAGCAATAGTGGTTAGAAGCATAATTAGAGACTCACAGAACTACCAGGGCAGCCAGCAAGCTTCTCAGATTTGCCATGATGGCGGAGAAGGAGAAAATAAATGAGGATCCAGAGAAATGAAATTAAATACACTGATGTAATGTCAACATAAGAAACGCCCAGATCTGTAAGGGTTTTTATGAGTTTATTTGAGCCAAATTGTGACTCTTGCTGAGAAGCAAAATCTCAACAGATTGAGAAAATGCTCCAGAGAACGGCAGTTCTGCACCTTTTCTTATACGTCAGAACCAAAGGAGGAGGAGGAAGGGGGTTCCACGAAAGTCACTGGTGGTAGACTAGAGAGCAAGAGAAGGCACCGTGGGAAATCTCCGAGAGTGCATAAAAAGTAAAAGGAATAGACACCTATGCTGGTGGGTTAGAGTTAGTGAACACTTAACAATTCGTAGATGACAACAGTGAGAGGGTATGTGGCCTGGGCTCTGGTTTGGTGGCTGTGCTTTGAGGGGTCTGGACAAAAGGAAATCACTTTGATATTCTGAAGGCTTGTTATCAGATATGTTACAGTAGATGCAAAAAGACAATAGATATAGACTCAGTTAAGGTGAAGATTGAACTTGGTCAGGGGAGATACTGCCCTAGAACATGGCCACCAGCCATAAACTGCCTTTAGTTAGAAAGTTTTATTTTCAAACCATCCCTTGGGATTACTTTAGGTCTCTGATTTGTAAGCCTGATACACAGGCCTCCGCTGAGCTTGTCAGGTTTAGTATGTGGTCCCCTTTTTGCCCACATGTACTGATGTGGACTCTGTCCAGCGGGGTCTGTGTGTTGTGGATGTTCATGCTATGGTTGCAATGAATGATGAACCAATTCACACAGACACAGAAATCCGGTGGAGAAAAAGGGATGGCATGGCCACTCTCTGAGAGAGAGGGCCCTGACCCCTGACTGGATAGGCTTTTGTTGGTATTTTAGGTACATTACACCAAGGATGGCCCTCATTTACTATGCACAGATTCGCTTTAGGTGGTTACCTTTTACAGATGACAAAGGAGAGGATGTTGCTAAATACTTCAAAGAGAAAGGACATTTGCAAATGCAAAGGGGAAAAGTGGTTGAACTGGTTACACCCCATACCTGGAAGGTTTAGCACAGATCACAGTAAACCTCTGCTGCCTTGATTCGGGGTGAGGGAGTTTCAGCAAAAGCAAGCCTCAAAGTGGCCTATCTCCAATGTAGGCCTGATTCCCCACGGGAGAATCGATCCGTGGGTTTGGCTTTCTGTGTGCTTTCAGGCAGGGCTGGGCTACATTTGCCATTGTCAGGTGGATTGGTTCCCTATAATGTACCCCTTTTGGTCATAAACCAATATGAAGGATGCAGAGACGAGTAACCTTTTGGTTGGATAACGAGGTCCCATGTGCCAGGAAGGCCCATGCCTAGGAAGCCTCAGTGTCAGCATTTGTCTTGCTGAATGATGGTCCTGTGGGGATGGGGCAAGATCATAACCTCAGATGGAAGTCGAGTCTGAATTATTTCTCAAAAGTGAAAATCAGATAAGGGGAGGGGGACAGTCAGATCTTATGGGCCTTCACTAAGAAAAACACTCTGGATCATCTCTAACCTATAAGCTACTATGACCCAGGTTTTGCTGTCTGTCTCACATCTCTGTATTCTGCATCTAGTATAACATTCACTTATAGTTTGAGGGCACACCATACACCTCTTCACTTTTCACAATCTGACCATGGGATGAGTGCCCATTTACTACGGCTCATCTACTTCCCATTAGAAGCACACAAGTGCTGTTCATTATTCATCTGATTCCTGCTTCTTGTGTAATTGGAAGCTGTGGCCCTAAGGTGTATTTGGGGCCAAGGCTGTAAGAACACAATGCTGTAAATTACAATTGCCATCTAAAATTCTAGAGCCCAGGAGGACAGTAAGAGTCTCATAAGTAAATTTCCTGTGTCTCAGCAGCAATTATAAAGGGCCAGGTTTTTATAGCCATTTCAGCTTCTATCTGAATTAATATAGTTAGTTGTCCCTGTTGGGTTAGGGAGTAAGCACATTCTCATAATTGTGTTCTAGTGCTTATACATAAAACTCCTTTCTCAATATTCCTTTTCCACTAACTTTCTACAACTTTCCTTGTTCTTCTTGGTTGGTGTCTACTCACTCAGAAATAACCAACTTATTAAGACAAACTACTTCCTTTTAACTTCTCTTAAAAATATACACATCCCGCCCTGGCCAGTGTGGCTCAGTTGGTTGGAGCATTGTCCCATAAACCAAAAATTTGGGGGTTCTGTGGGACAACTATAATTGAACAATAAGAAAAAGTTAGGGGTTCAATTCCCAGTTACAGCACAGACCTGGGTTGTGGGTTCAGTCATAGGAGATGCAACTGACTGATGTTTCCCTCCTTCTCTCTCTCCCTCTCTCTAAAATCAATAAGCATGTCCTCAGGTGAGGATAAATATATATGTTTTTGTATAAATGTGTATATGTGTATATGTATATACACACATATACATATACATACACATACATATATAGTCTGTCCAGAAAAAGTCCAGCCATTGTTAATATAATGAGAACACTTTGCACATCAGTGTAACCCGGCAGCCAAGGACAGTGGACTGGAATGCACATGTGTGAACAATGATGACTTCACTGTGCTAGTCAGTGGGGGAAGGTAAATGCCATTGAGTGAGCATGTGTACTATGTGTCCCTCACATTCAAAATGACTGAGTGAGTAGAGGAACAAATCCACATCAAATTTTGCATTAAGCTTGAACATCCGTCTGTGGAAACTATTTGGATGGTTCAGAAGGCTTTCAGGTATGATGCAATGAGTGCAGTGCAAATAAAAGTGTGGCACACTCACTGTGTGGCTTCAAAGTTGGTCAGAATCTGTGGAAAGTGATCCAAGTTCTTGGAAAGCCTGCAACAAGCAGAACACCTGGGAAGGTCGAACGTGTTCAGGCTGCAACCAACAAAGATCGGCAGCTGACAGTGCAAGAACTAGAAGCTGATCTGGGGATTCCAAAAACCACTGTGTCCAAGATTTTGGTGTAGGATCTTGGCATGAGACGTATGGTGGCAAAGTCCATTCAGTGGCTTCTGCTACCAGAGCAGAAGGAACATTGTGCTGCAGTTGCTAATGGCTTGATTCAAACTGCTACCAATGAAACAGATTTCCTCAAGATGGTCATAGGCGGAAATGGATTGTGGGTCCACAGCTGTGATCCAGAAACTAAGGCCTACTCGTCCCAGTGGAAGTCACCTGGTTCTCCATGCCCGAAGTAGGCACGTCAAAGTCACATAAAGATCAAGACCATGTTGACTATGCTTTTTGATTGGGAAGGTGTTGTCCATCACTAGTAGGCCCCTCCAGGCCAAACAATTAATAAGAAGTGCTACCTCAGTGTTCTTTGTTGAGAGATGCAATATGATGAAAATGGCCACAGCTATGGGAAACTGGTGATTGGCAGCTTCGTGATGACAATACGCCCACTCATGCATCACATCTCATGCAGGGGTTTTTGGTAAAACATCCAATCACCCAGGTGACTCAGCCTGCCTACAGGCCAGATTGGATGCCCTGAAGTTTCTGGCTTTTCCCAAAACTAAAACCCTCTTTGAAAGGGAAGACATTTCAGATCATCAGTGAGATTCAGAAAAATACAACAGGGCAGCAGATGGTGATTGAGAGAGATGTGTGAGGTCCCAAGGTGCCTACTTTGAAAGGGGCTGAGGTGCCCTTATCCTATATACAATGTTTCTTGTGTCTTTATTAGTACATATCTGTTTTTCACATTACATGACTGCATGTTTTCTGGACAGACGCATGTGTGTGTGTTCACAATTTATCTATCTATCTATCTATCTATCTATCTATCTATCTATCTATTTATTTCAGAAGAGGTAACACCAGCTTGGCACCTGATAAGGTCTCTCCCAACAAAGTGGAGAGAGTCTTTAATTAACTAGAGAGAGTCTTTAATTTTGTCTTTTCCAATGAAAAAAAAATCTCCTGGTTGTAAGTCATGGTCATGGTCGTTTTCATTTTTGGGAGTGTACTGTGAAATGAATGTCATTAATTTATCTGTCCCTGTAATCTGGGTAATGAGCCCTTGATCATAATGGAGAATGTCTCCTTTTAGTAAGGTTGATTCATATGTCCCTTTATCCAGACTCATAGAATGGCTGGTGACTATTGCATAAGGAGAAAGTCCACGTTTACCAAAAGTAGGTTTTAGGTTAAGGAGCACTATAGGGAGAGCTTTTGGCCAAGGGAGATGAAAAGTTTCTGAAATTTTACCTAGTTGAGTTTTCATTGTACCATCTGTGTGCTCCAGCAATCCAAAGGACTGGGGCGATAAGCTCCGTGAAAATACTGTAGAACAGGCCAAATATTACAAGTGGATTGCATTATTTGCCCAGTAAAATGGGTTCCTCAGTCACTGTAACTTAGAAGGAATTTCTCATTTGGAAGTTAATTTTTTCCAATAATAATTTACCTACCATTAAGGCTGTTGTTCTCCTGTAAGGGAACACCTCAACCCACACAAATCATAACTAACACATATTTGTATTCTTGAGATGGTAACATTTGGATAAAATCCAATTACCATACATCAGATGAATCTAAAGAGAGTGAGGAATGTCCTTGGGACCAGTGGAATGATTTTCCAGGGTTATATTTGGACAGATAGAAGTCTGATCTACTACATACTCTATGAGCTGCAGCAGTAACATCGTTTATTCTATGAAGTCATCTTTTAGGGCGCTAAAGCTTTAGCTCACACACATGGTAAAGTACAGGTAATTGAGCCCCTATAGGTAAGATTGGTTTCTGATTGGGCCCGAGCCCTATCTGTTTGCCTGGGACAAAGGTTCCTCCATTTGTTGTCATACCCTCTTTTCTTCTGCAGCTGTCCACTGGAACCATTAAAAGAGTCTTTTATTGGTGGGGATGGCTGGGGTGGGGTAGGGAGTTGGGGGGAAATGGAGACAACGGTACTTGAACAACAATAAAAAAACTAAATTAAATTAAAAGAATAATAAAAAAAGAGTCTTTTATTGATTTAATAGGAAGCAAGGAGCATTCTTGGGTGTGGATAATTTGACTGTTTAATACTGCCTGTCTAGCTGTAGGATCAGCTGAATGATCTTCTTTTGCTTCCATGGTGGCAACTTTAGAATGTCCTGGAATTTTAATAATTGCTGATTGTTTTAATTTTGTAGGACATCTAATAATTCTGCAACCTCCTTTCCATTCTTTTCGGGCTGCCCTGAGAAAAGTAAGAAGCCCTGCTGCTTCAACAACATTCTAGAGTTGTGAGCTGCACCCAGGGCAGGGCGATGCTCATACACCACCAGTGCACATACTGGATATTTGATCTTTGGCCAATTGACAAACCCAAGTTAGAACAATTAATTGCATTTCTTGGGTGGATCCTATGCAGATAAGTAAGAACCTTCAATTATGTCCACCATGGACGTTATCGCATACCCAGCTCAGTAACATTTCTGTTTATCTTTCAAAGATCTATCTGTAAGCCAAATTAAGTCAGCATTATCAATAGGAATTTCCTGTAAACTATTCCTAGGAACAAGAAAGTAGTTAGTCAGAAAAAACAAAACAAAACACACAGATCATGGAGTCTTCCATCTTCATCTCTCAAAGAAAGTAGCAAAGTTGCTGGATTAAGATTGTTACCTGAGGTACAGAGGGCAAGAGCCAGTCTGCTGACAGAAGCGTTGAGTGTGGCGGGAATTCAGTGGGTGTTCAACAGAAGGAGGATGGGAGTGGTTAAAGGACAGCCTTCGTCTCTTCTTGTCTGTTTACTTAGCACGACTGTAGCAGACTCCAGCTACTGACTCGAACTTCCTTAGGTCTCTGATGGCCTTTATTTTTCTGAGTTAGAACTCCAAAGGCATCTCCTTTCTTTTCATGTGTGAAAAGAAAGAAGGGAGTGTATGACTAAGACGTCCCAGAACAGGAGATTTAGATAATTCTTGAGAGATTTTACAGTTTGTTTCCCTTCTGGATTCTGCTGAATTGGATTAGGCCATTTTGACTTTAATAGGACATAATAGAGGCTGAGCCATTAATAAAAAAATAATTAGAATACAATTGTGACAGCATTGTCAGACCCAGGACCCCTCTAAGCTGCTTTTGTTTTTATTTTTATTTTTTATTGATTTGAGAGAGAGAGAGAGAGAGAGAGAAGCATTGGGTTGTTGTTTCGCCTATTCATGCACTCATTGGTTGCTTCTTGTATGTGCTCTGACTGGGGCTCGAATGCACAGCTTTGGTGTATTGGGGCAATGTTCTAACCAACTGAGGTACCCGGTCAGGGCCTTCTTTGTTTCTAGAAGAGGAAAGGATATCATTTCTCTGAGTCTTTCAGGGTTTGATATGAGATGGCCAAGGTATTTTACTTGAGGTGAGCAAAATTGAAGCTTATCCTTTGAGACTTTATGTCCTTTTATAGCTAGCTAGCTGTTGTAAAAGGTAAATGGTGTCCTTTGGGAGTCTAGTAATGTTCTGCAGGGGTGGTCCCCAACCTTTGTGGCACCAGGGACTGCTTTTTCCATGGGGCGAGGTTGGAGTGGCGTAGCTCTGGGGACCTTCCCTCGAAGTTTGGTTCCTAACAGGCCACTGACGGGTACCGATCTGCAGCCCAGGAGGCTGGAGACCCCTCTCTGGAGCATAAAAGTAAATCATCCACATATTGAATTAGAGTGGAATTTCTAGGAAATTTAACATCATTCAAGTCATCTTTTAATATCTAAGAGAAATAGGTGGGACTCTCCAGATATCTCTGGGGCATTACTGTCCAAGTAAAGTTGTCATCTTCCCAGATGAAAGTAAAGAGACATTTGTCTTTTTTTAAATTTCTTTCTTTCTTTTTTTTTCTTTCTTTCTTTCTTTCTTTCTTTCTTTCTTTCTTTCTCTCTCTCTCTCTCTCTCTCTCTCTCTCTCTCTCTCTCTTTCTCTCTTTCAGAAATGCTGAAAAAGGCACTACATAACTCTATCACTGAAAAATATTGGCTGTCCACAGGAATAGCTGATAATAGATTATGTGGCTTTGGAATTACAGGATGTTTAGGAATAATTATTTCATTTATACCATGAGATTCTGTGTAAATATATTTTGTAGCATTGAGTTTCTTTACTGGAAGGATAGGAGAATTACAGGGGCTTACACATGGAATTATAAATTCCCTTTTTAAATAATCTTATGTAATGGGCTAGTACATCAAATCTTAAAGGATATTGGTGAAGAATAGAGAAAGGCACAGTATTATTAGTAGTTACTTTAATAGGAGTGGCTGACTTGACCTTGCCAATATCTGCACTGGAAAAGGCCCAAGGGTGCAGTGAATTTATTATTTTTCAAGTTAGTTCAATATATGATTTACTCATTTTTAAATACACTTCACCCTTCTGGCAAAAGGTTATATGGGCATCATTAGTTTCAAGAAAATCTCACCCTATCAGGTGAGTCGGGGCAGATTTGATTACCAAAATATATATATTGCCCCTTAACATTGCCTCGTTGGAAGGGGACAGTTTCTGATTTAAAAACAGACATCGGGTGACTAGATATCCCTACCATTCACACAGAAGTTTTACTCTGAGAGTGCAGGCAACTTAGGTGTGATTTAAGAACAGATAAAGTAACCCTAGTATTTACAAGGGCCTTAGTAATCCACCCCCCACACCCCCACACACTTTTTAATGGTAATTTTAATTACCTTACTAATTGTTTAGGAGATAGGGAAAGGCCCTTTGATCATCCTTGGAGCAGCCCTATTCTTGCTCTGTTTCTTTGCTTTTTTTAAATCCCATTTCAGTTTCCGATAATCCTTCTTAAGGTGACCTCACTTTCTACAATAAAAACAGACTCCTCTCCAAGAATTTTCTACCAAACCCTATTTAGTAATTCTGTTGCTTTGCTCCCAGAAACCAGGAGGTGTACTAATTGGAATAGATGAGAATAGTCATCATCAATGTTCTAACAGTTAAAGTTTTAAAAAATTTAACAGAGAAGAGAGAGAGAACATCAGTTTGTTATTCTACTTATTTATGCATTCATTGGCTAATTCTTGTATATGTCCTGACTGGGATCGAACCCACAACCTTGGTGTTTTGGGACAAAGCTCTAACTCACTGAGCTGCCTAGCCAAGGCAAAAATTGGGGAAATCTTTAGGCACATACCTTCATTCTGTTTTAGTCCAAGGAACGTATACAATTGCTTGTTCCTGCTGCTAGGATTCCTGGATTACCCTCGTCTGAATTCCTGTTCTCATTTTCCCCTAGGTCAGTAGGAAGAGGCAGCGGAGGAGGTACAGGGTAGATCACAGGGGAAGGAAGAGGGGAGGGGGCGGGCAAATCTAGACAAGGAAGCTCAGAAAGCAAAGCACGCAGTGGAGGAGCCCAGGGCTGGGTTAGACAACTGGGGAGAGGAATGGCGTGTTGGCATTTGTTAACCACAGAAGCCTTCTTTAGTTCAAAGGAAGTTTGTAAAATTTCTTATTAACATTTTTTAAAAAGAATTTATCTGTGCTCCTCAAAAATTAACTTAGGCGCCCAAAGAAAACTGAACTTTGGCCATCTTAAGTTGATATCACTTCTAGTTAAATCTTCCCGTTTCTGTAGAATACATGCAAGTGCCAGCTTCCTATTTACTGTGTATCTGTATGAGTATTAATGGGGGCTGGGAGGTGGGAGTTTCTGGCCCTGGAGGCACAACTGGGCATATTAATTTTAGTGTTCTTTAAATTATCTTCAGAGTCTGAACAAATTTCTAGGGATTTTGTGTGGTGGGTTGAAATATGGATTGAATTCCAAGGGACTGTCACCTCCTTCCAGGGTTACATTCAATCCTCACATGTCTTGGTTTCTCTCCCTGGTTGCCTAATACAACTGTGAGGACTCGGAGCACTTAAGTACCCAACCTTCATGTGTGTGTCTCCAGATGAGTCAATTGTTTAATTACAGTAGAGTTGGAACTCTCCATGGGGCTCCTTCCGGTATATCATAAGGGATGGCTTTTGACACCTCCACAAAGAATCGTAGTCTCCTAAGAATACCCTGAAGAGACTCAGGCTGAAGGGAGTGCACCTTATCTTTGGAGCCCAGTGAGTTCAGGCTCCCATTTATCCAGTAAAGGTTTTTTTTGTTCAGACTCTCAGAAAGCAATTTCAACTGAAAAGTCAAAGCTAAAACCCAGCCACCCACTTTTCCTACTCTCCCACCTTAGCCTGGGTTCTCTCAACCCTTAATCTGGAGGATTTTAAAAATCAGCTCAAATAAAATCAGGGTCACTTACCTTAAAACAGGGAGATCCAGATCCCAAGGGAAGTTCACCCAATGTAAAGCAAAGAGCTGGTGAGGCATAATGGGCCCTTTCTGGTACCAAGCACAGTCGGGGTCTGCAGGGTGGTCCCAGGTGGGCTTCTTTGGAACTATGGCCACACTATGCCAAGTAAATGTCAACATAAGAAACCTCCAAGCCTGTAAGAATATGAGTTTCTTTGAGCCAAACTGATGGCAACTTCTGGGAAGCAAAATCTCAACGGACTGAGAAAATTCTCCAGAGAACGGCAGTTCTGCACCTTATTTTATACGTTACAATCAAAGGGGGAAGCGTAAGGGGGTTACATGAAATCCATTGGTGGCAGATTGAGAGGAGGTGGAAGAAAGCAAAAGCTGGCAAATCTCTGGGGTTGAATAAAAAGTAAAAGGAATAGACACATACGAGGGGAGTTCCCCCCCAAAACCCTGGAATTTATTTGTAAAACATCATGTATTTATTCTTATATGTGTGAACTTCAGTGACCTTCAAAGTACTCTCCACTGGATGCAATACACCTATCGAGACATTTTTTCCACTGCTCAAAACAGTTTTTGAACTCATCGATTTTGAGGCCTTTTTTTTGTTTGTTTCATCTCTTTCACATTGGAAAAAACATTTCCCTTTAAGGACTTGATGGGGAAACAAAAGAAAGTCACTTGGGTTGAGATCAGGTGAATAGGGAGTGTGGTGCACAGGGCCACGCCGTTTTGGGGTCCAAAACTGCTGAACACTCAGTGCAGCATGGGCAGGTGTGCTTGTAAATCACCCATCATGAATTGGGCAAACACGTTGAAAGAGTCTTCAAAAAAAAAATTCACTGAAGCTGAGCACACCTCTCACAACACCACCAGCAGGTACGCTGATACAGATGGGTTCCTAGAACACTCATCTAGCAGGGAAGCCTGTACTACAAAGGGGGCCTGCCTCCAGAAGATAATTCTGGGGTTTTGGGGATCCCCCCTTGTACTTCTTTTACACTGGTAGGTATAGGATAGGTAACAGTCAACAATTAGCATGATGACAACAGTGAGAAGGTGTGTGGTCTGGGCTCTGGTTTGGTGGCTGTGCTTTGAGGGGTCTGGACAAAAGGAAATCACTTTGATATTCCAAAGGTTTGTTATCGTGTTATTATAGATGCCAGAAGACAAAAAAAGAGGACAGGATCACTTAATACGAAGACTGACCTTCATTAGAGAAAAATACTGCCCGAGTGTAATTGAGCAGAGAGGGGCCTGTGCACGTGGCGCCACGATGCAGGACCCAAGTAGTGTTGGAGGAAACAGGTCTTCATTCACAGGGGCGGAACCTTGGTGGGCTGAGAGCACTCCTGCTCAGAGCCCTGTTCTCCCACGAGCCCCAGCATTTTCCTTGCTCCCCACCAGGGTATAAGACAAAACCAAGCCCGTTCCCCATATTCTTACCTGTTCTTAAGCCAGCTACACAAACAGGTCTCCAACCTCTCTGGAAGGTGCCCTTGTGGGTCTCAGACTCACCATCCTCTCACAGCAGCTCTCTCTTTCAGGATCTGGGGTATGCAGTTCTCAGCCTCCATGTTTAGTCCAGGAAAACGTGCCGTGTTGCACTGGATCATGGTGAAGTCCAGGAAAGGCACACGTCCCAAGAAAGTGACTTCTCTGTACATCCAGAGTCCCAGGAGTACCGATAGAGCCCAGGCCAGAGGCAGCAGGTCGGCGTCTTGCTAGGCAGAATCCTTAGTGGCTTTGGAGTCAGCTGGAGTGTGCACGATCAGAGCAGCAGCACGCCGTTCTCTTTCTCCTGGCTGCTGCCAGCAAATCCCTTCTGGCTCATGGCTCCTTCTTCAGGACTAGTCCCCTTCCTTACTAGCCTAGGCTGCATGGCCGAATGCTCAGAGGAACAGACATAGCTCCTCCCTCACTATAGGCACCATGGCCGAACCTCTCGCACATGCCTGCCCTCTTCACTGCAGACCAGCACAGCTGCCACCTACTCTCTCAGACCTCAGGGGCAACCAGCCTCCCTCTCTCTGCTTGTCCTTAGTTCAAATCCCGACCCAGAGCTTCCTACATGACCTCCTATCCGGCTCCTCCCACAACGAGCTACATTTGCCAGTCTCCCCATATTGTTTACATTCTCTCAGCTGCCATCTTTAGTCAGGTCAAGAGTTCCCGTGACACCGGGGCTTCTGGGAAGGGCATTCACCTCCCCTGGCTATGTCATGAGCTCCTGAATGCTCTCAGGGTCACTAGACACCTTTCGCCACAGGCAGTAGCACAGCTATTAGCTTGCCTTTTTGCCATGCAATGTATCTTAAGCCATGTCATCCACTTCCCCCATCCCTGGTAGAGGTCTTTGGGTTTTTTTTCACCTATTTTCTGGCACCCCCCACTTTGCACCCAATTAGACTACGACATGACTACCAGCCATTAACTGCCTTTAGTTAGAACGTTTTAATTTCAGTGCATTCCATGTGGTTACTTTGGTCTCTGAGTTTGTCAGTCCCACCATGCAGGCCTCCCCTGAGCTTGTTACAGTTAGCATGTGGCCATTTTTTCATACACAGTAGTGAGGTACCAAATTTATCTCTTACAAAAGATGCTTTTCTACAGGCTCCAAATTTTCTACAGTGCACATGTATTACTTCAAAAGAGCAGACAGTAAATATCAATGACAAAAACTTAAAGAATATGTTGTCACAAAATAGCAGCAGCAGCCTAGACCTAGGTTCTGCTGCTTCCTCTATAAATGGGCCTTCCTTGGCTGCTGCTTGTTGAGGTCTGGGAGGGTGAGAAGTTCCCACTGCAGAGCTGCTTGGGGAAAGTCTTCAGAGCAACTCGGCTGCACTGGTTACTTCTGGGCACCCTTTTTGGTTTTAGGCATTTGGCCTCATCAGGGGGGCCAGAGTCGGTGTTCTCATTGACGTGTCAGCCATCAGCAGTGGCCCTAGGAGAGAAGAATTTCAAAATGACCTCATGGTAAGTCTCGGGGCACAGAGGAGGACCTGGAACTACTCCCACCACCCCGCCCTCCCATTTGTGCCTGGCTAGCTGGCTTTGTTTATAGCAAATGCAAAATGATGTATGTTACCAAGAGCAGTTCACACATAGTCAGCATCTACAGTTAATGAAACCAAACCTCAGAGTCATTTTCCCTTGGAGTGTGAGCTTCCAGAATTCTCTTCACAGCAGCCCCTACTAACTTGACTATGTCTCAAGACTCCTCTGTTGTATATTCACCAGCTACAGCTCAAAAACATCAAACAAGCTGGTGGTGTGCTCATTGCTCCACCCCCAACTCACGTGCCTTGGAGAGAAACTACTGCCCCCTCCTCTGTTCTCCCTCCTAGGTGCCTCAGTTAAGAGTTCAGCCGTAGCACACATTTGAGATCGGTAGCCAAGACACACATCCCACCCACATTTCTGACCCTGATGCACAGCAACCCTAAGAACCTGCTGTGGGAGAGAACGGCAGTCTGCAGTTGTGGGGTGGGGAAGGGGGCACACAATCCACAGGCTGAAGGCCCATGTCCTACCTCCACCACAAAGGACCATGGGACAGTCTGGGATAGGCGGCTACAGCTCTCATCTCACATCCCCAGTGGGTGGGAAGCAAAGGTCAGCGTGAGTCCATTAAGCTGAACCTCAAGTGACCCTGCTTTAGCACTGCTCATACCCTAGCCCCGGTGACCTCCACAGCGTGAGAGGTAAAGCCAGGCTCCACGTGGCCCCTTGCTCTGGAAGCCAGTGGTGACCTCTTACTGGAAACGCCAGGGCCTAGGCAGAGAAGCCCTGCACAGGCTGGAAATGGGCTCTTCTGCAGTGTCATGGGAAAAAAATTTCAGGGACATTCGCTCAGGGGGAGGTGTGAGAGAGGCAAGATTTATTAAGTCAAAAAGTGACTACATTCTCGGAGAGCTAGGGAGCCAGCAGGCTATAGCAGCAGCTGCGTGGACTCAGGAAAAGAAGTTACAGAGTCAAGAGGAGAGCCCTCTGCCGCCACTTGGTGCTCCCCTGTTTGCAAGTCTCCTGTGGACACTTAGAGCTTAGGAAAAAAAGAGGCAAAAGTATTCTCAAAGAGGAGACTCGAGTGGACGTGCTCCAAGGAAGGCACATGCTGGGTTCCTCGTCTTGCACATATTTTCTTGGGCTTGACAGCAGCCTTTGTTTCAAACTACCTGGGCTCTCCCGGATCTTTCGGCCTGCGCTCTGCCTCCCCTCCAATCTGATCCTTCCCCGAGACTTCCTCCTCCAATCTGATCCTTCCCCAGACTTCCTCCTCCAATCTGATCCTTCCCCGAGACTTCCTCCTCCAATCTGATTCTTTCCCCAGACTTCCTCCTCCAATCTGATCCTTTCTCCAGACTTCCTCCTCCAATCTGATCCTTTCTCCAGACTTCCTCCTCCAATCTGATCCTTTCCCCAGACTTCCTCCTCCAATCTGATTCTTTCCCGAGACTTTCCCAGGCTAGACTCCGCCCCCTTCAGCGGCCATTTGGCTCCTGCGGCACAGGCCTCAAGTTCCGCAGTCTCAGGCTCCTACTGCGCAGCCTCAGTAAAAGGAATCGCCCTGCACCGTTTTCTTCCTTTCCTGTCAGTCCCGAGGGATGATGCCCGTTGCCCCTGGGGGGCTGTAAGGCTGCCGTTCCTGCCTCGTTGATTAGGCGGGATGCGGTCCACGTGACGCCATTACTCCCCGGGGTGACTGCGAAACTGCTGTTTCCTGACTGAACCAGGCCAAAACAGAGGCCTGGCCCCCTTCTCTTTGGTCAGCAACCAACTGTGACCCTGTCTGACACTTCCGTCCGCCAGAGCCTCGCTGACGAGCAGCTGAGTCGCAAGGAGAAGCTGTACGCCCTGTCCTTTGGCACCGCCCCCAGCGCCCTCTGGCCAGCGCCCATGGACGTCAGCACCTCCACGTGAGTGGCCCTCTAGCCCTGCCCCGCCTGTTTGCGTGGTCGTTTTCCTCCCCAAGTGTTGGTGTCCTTATTGCGCGGTTGAGATGCAAACCCAAGACCCCATCAGATGAGTAAGTGCAAAGGGACAAGTCACAAAAGCAGAAACACCAGGAGCCAGTAACTTTTGGAAAAAGAGTTACCCTCACAAGTCATCCATCAGATGAAAAGACAAGACACCAATTTTATCCAGCAAACTAGCAGGTAGTTTTATTACTGTGAAAATAATACGTGTTCACGTTCAAACATTCAAACAGTATGAGAAGGCAAATAATAGCAAGCGAGTCTCCCTCGCCCAAGCCCGCCTCTCTCCGCCCAGCAACAGTTTCTTCGGTCCACTTCCACAGACCGTCTGTCACATGCACCTGTGTGACCATCCTCTGTTTTTCAAGGCGACCCTCTGGTGCGCAGGCCAGCGCTCAGTCCACGGAGCCACACCAGCCAGGGCCGTCCTTTTATTTAACGTACACAGGGGCCCTGGATGGTGAGTTGCAGGGGGCTGAGCGCCGGCCTGCGAACCAGAGGGTCGCCAGTTTCCCGGCTGGGGCACAGGCCTGCATTGGGGACCAGGTCGCTGGCTGGGGGCACGCGAGCTGCGACCAGTCCATGCAACCCTTGCACATAAATGCTTATCTTCCTCTCTCCCTCACTCCCTCCCTCCCTTCCAGTCTCTCTAAAATGAATAAAATAAAACCTTTACAATTTTTTAAAAAAATAAACATAAGCAGGAGCATGTCACACTGGCCTGCAACTGGCTTTGCACCTAACCTTGGACATCACTCTCTCTGTGCATACAGGAACGCCTCGTTATTTTCGATGGCTGTATAGTATTCCACTGTGTACTACAATTTAGCTAGTCCTTCATTTGGGAGTTTCTAGTTTAGGGGAGCAGGGAGAGGGAAGGTATGTAAGTTTCCAATTATACCGTGAAGGGAGTATCTTCTATCACCCACCATGTGCTAAGTGCCACAGCAGCCACTGAGCATGTACTATCTTATTTAATATTTGTAGCCAGCACATGGAGTAGGATTATTATCCCCATTTGGTAGATGAGGAAACTGGTCTCAGGTTAGGGAACACGCCCGAAGCGGCGGAGCCAGGATTGGATTCCAGAGCAGAGTCCAGGAAAATCCACACGCTTAGGTTTCTGGGAGGGAGTCCCCTCGCCCAGCACAGGCTGTAAAGAGGAACCAGTCCAGATATAGAAGTGCTCAGTTACAGACATGGTGGCTCTGAACCCCAGCTCTAACAGTTACTGAGTGACGCTGACCAGCCCCTCATCTCTCTCAGGAGCAGAATGAGGCTGAGGATACCTGCTCCTCGCCGAGCTGTTGTGAGGATGAAATGAAAAATAGTAACTGGCGTGTGGCAGATACTCAGTGAACGAGAGCGTTTTTTTACTTTGATTTCCACCGTAGTCAGACCCCTGATCTCCATTGTCCAACCTGGAATGGCCTTGAGATCATCTAGCAGGAGTTTCTCAACTCCAGTCATTCCTGGACCTACGTGATTTTCATCATATCTCTGCCTTGGGTACTATTATTTATTCTGCACCACTTGCACTGTTACCGATTTTCTTTACATCGACCCTATTTATTATTGAAGGAAACTATCAGTACCATAATTGAGAAGCCCAGAATCCTTGCCCTAATTAGAAAGTAGTCAAAAATTCCAGCTTGAAACCTGTTGGCTTGAGAGAGCTCTAAGCCTGAATTTGTTCTTTCTCTGTTTAAAAGGGAGACTCAGTGGTTATAATAATGAAAGACAGACTTCTAGCAACAAGCTGAGATTTGGGGGGGGGGTTGGTCAGACAGAAAAAGAAATGGAAAGAGCAGAGCTCTCACGAGTACCACGCGAGGTGCCCAATATTTAACCAGGACAGCACCGTGCTGTCATTTTCCCTGTTACATACCAGTCGTGTGTACCCCAGCCCGCATGAGACATGGCCACACAGCCACGGCTTCTCTGAGACCCCTCTGAGTGCTAGAGCATTGACTGCCTGCTTCAGGCTGAAGTCTGCCTCCCAGCAGAGTTGGGGGTTCGGGGTGGGTGGAAGAAGGGTCTTAGCCCCGGACCGTCTGACAGCAGAGTCACTAGAAGCTCAGGTCCTAGAGTCAGACCTCATTTGAATTCTCGGTGTTGCCAGTTGCTACAGTATCATTTTGGCAGTTCCTAAATCTGAACCTCAGTCTTCTCATCTGTAAAATGGGAACGAACATGTCCGCCTCAAAGAGCTATCATTAGGCTGAAGTGAGCTCAGTTTGTCCTGGGCCTGGAGCCCTGGGGAATGCTGTGATCAGGCTGGTTTGTCTCTGTTCTTGTCTCCCCAGTCTGCAGGAATTCAAGCTCTGGGTAAAGCACCTGCAGCCCGAGGGAGGCAGCAATCTGCTGCAAGCCCTGAAGAAAACCTTTGCTGTAAAGGGGCTGGATTCCCTGGTGACCATATTAGGAAGCTGGTAGGTCTCCTTTCCTAAGCAGGCAACACGAAGGGGGCCAGAGAACCAAACCAGTGTTTGAGGAAAGATCTTCAGACATGACTCCTGACACATGCTTGATGGAAGGATTGTGTTCATGGGTCATCTGAGCACAGGGCCACCAGAGCAGGCCAGGCCTGTGCTTTTACTCTGCCCTGCATCTTAATACAAGTGACCTGGCACACAGGTGGTAGGTTAGACTCTGTGGATGTTCCCTGGAAATTATCATTTTGCTCTGGTATGTCCTCATGCTGGGGTACCCCCTTCTCTTGTTCTGTCTTCTCTTCAGCCCAGATCAGCCTGCTGAAATCCTGTCTGACTATATCCAACAGTCCACCATGGGCAGGGACCTCCATACCCACATTGTCACCTACAAGTGCAACGATCAGGTGCCCCCTGTAAGTGCCCAAGACTTTCCAAATTTTCCCTTGGATTGGTCACAGTGGATGGGGCCAGCCGGTGAGGCTCTGCTGTGGACAGGCCCCAAGCTGTGGACCAGAGCACAACTCTCTTGTACCTGGTTCTCCGTGTGGTGAGATGGGAAGTCTGGAGAGTTGGGAGGTTCAGTCAAGGGGGAAGTGTTTTGCAGTGTCGGCAGCACCCTGGTGCGAGCTGACCCTGCTGCCGCCCACAGGCTGTCCTGAAGAACTTTGCAGAAGCTGTCGGGGGCTACTATCACTGCTACCGCCCAGGGACGGAGGTATGCTCGCCGCCCCTGCTGTCCTCCCTGCCTGCCCCACCGTGCCCAGGGACCTAGGCCAGGACAGACCATGCCGTATGCTTGCTTCCCCTCCCTCCCCCAAGCTCAGTGGGCTTACAAAGGTACGATCAGGTTAAAGCGAATATGTAGGAGGAACTGGGACATGAAGTCACAAGAGATCCTTCAGTCAACAAGTGTAATGGGCCGATTACACACCCGTGTAACCGGCTACAGGCCTGTTAAAGCCTGGTGGGTAGAACCCTGAATCCATCTGTTTGCCATCAACATGGACTCCACCCCACCTCTGCTCCCATCGCAGCTCTGAGTCTGAATTGGCTGCCTTAGTTCTTTCTCCTAGGCAGACCCCTGCTCTTGCAGGGGACCCACAGCAGTCAATTCTGAATGAGCAATAGATTCTATACAAATCCATCCATCAGTGTCCTTGTGCCAGTTAATAATGACATCACGTACCACGTGCCCACCATGGAGAGAACAGTTAGCAAATGTGTGTGTAAATCCATTTGGCAGATTGAGAATCCCACCACCCTTTCAGCCAACAGGGTGTGTCTTGCCTGCTAACTGTTAATAGGCGTAAGTAAATGAACAGCTGCATCTCACAAGTACGTTCAGGTGTTTCAAAGTGTAGCATTTCACCACAGCCTGAATTCGGAAATGCCTTTCTCACCAACACCCCCTCTTGTCACCTATGCCCAGTTTCTGTTTGTAGGGGTCACAGACCACAGGGGCCGGAAAGGTCCGGTAAATAAATAAAACTGGCTGGTTTAAGAAACATTTTATCTTAAAACCTGTGGCCCTCTCATCTGTTGTTTTTCCAGTATAAATGGAAATACGGGTACAACAGATTTCATTGTCTTCTTTAATATGAGCAAAACATCAGCGCAGGGATGACAACGGACTCTGGCGGGAGGCAGCAGAGAGCAGTGAGGACTGTGGCGAACTAGATAGCACCCACCCCACCTGAAGACGTGCCCCCGCTCAGCCCCTGCCAGTCACCTCTGCGGGAATGTGACCCCAGTGTTGCCAGGTTCTCGAGTTTTCAAGAAGAACCAGAAATCTGGATTACTTTAAGTGTGTGATTTCTTTACGTTGCCTTTTAAAAAGTGAGGCACAGTTTACCTGACATGAAGCTAGTCGCTCTGAAGTGTGCAGTTAGCAGTATTTCTATGGTCAGTGTCATGCAGCCACAACATCTGCCCACCTTCAAAGCATTCATGTCTCCAAAGGAGATCCCACGTCAGTGAGCACCACTCCCCACTGCCCTGACCCGCAGCTCCTGGCGCCCACTAATCTGCTTTCTGTCTCTGTGGGTTTACGTCGTTTGGACATTTCATTTAAATGGAATCGCACACCTTTTGTGTCTGGCTTCTTTCGGTTAGCATAGTGTTTTCAAGGTTCGCCTGTATTGTAGCAGGTTTCAGTTCTTCAGTCTGCTCTATGGTGACAATATTCATTTTCTGGATATTCTAACATTTGGTTTATCCATTCGTCAGTCTCTGGACATTTGGCTTATTCCCACCTTTTGGTGATTGTGAACTGCCGTGACTGTTGGTGTTCAGGTGTCTGAGTCCCTGCTTTCAAGTTTTGGGACACGTCCCTGGGAGTGTCAATGCTTGGTCATAGAGTGATTCTGTTGAAGTTTTCGAGGAGCCACCTAACTGTGTTCCACAAAAGCTGTACCCTTTTACATTCCCACCAGCAGTGTTGCAGTTCTTGTAAAATTATTATCATTACCGCAGCCTACTAGAGGGTGTAAAGTGTTTCTTCACATTTTTAAGGCTGGACAACCCTTCAGTTGATTCAGCCCTGCAGGCCAGGGCTGTACAAACGGAAGACGACACACTTGCAAGTGTGTCCTGTATGCACGGGCCCCAATTTAGAAGGTCAGGTTTAAACAATCTGCCACTCAGCTCTAGGAACTGACATTCCTCCTTGCCCTCTCTCGCCTTGGCTACTACTGGTAGCTAAGTGACTTCTGGGTGACCTCTTGCTCCCACCACCCCTAGATCTGCTCCAGCCCAGACATCGACCAGCTACTGGTGGAAATCCAGAAAGCCCAGAGCCTCCTGGGCCACATCCAAGCTCTGTGCTACAGTGCCTCCAGTGAGGAGCTGACAGGCGTCATGCAGGAGGTGAGTTTAAGTGAAGATTTCAGGACCTTCTCCCTGGGGCACTCAGTGGGTCTCACTTCATTTTTCTTCTTCACCTGTCTGTTGCCCCACCATGTCCGAAAAGTGAAACAAGGCAAAGCCTTGGAGCTCAGCTGTTAGGCCAGGCAGGCCTTCCACTGTGCCAGAAAGGGTCCTGGTGGAGCTTCTAACTAAAAACTGTATTTCAGGGAAAGGTAAGCAGGCTCCTGCCACCCCTTCCACCTTCCTCTCCTTCCAGTTTGGAGAAGACTTCAACCACACAGTGTAGACGGTCTAGAAGATGGTCTTTACCTCAGACCTTCATTCAGGGGCGAAGGCCTGCTCTGGAACGGATTTACCATGGGCACAGCAGCACAAGCACCATAAAAGCTGCGCACTCTTCAGAAGGGCAGGGCGAACTTATCTGTGACAGAGGAGACCTGGGGTGTGTTTATGCTGGCTGGTCAGAGTGAGAGAAACACGGCACCTACACTAGGGCTTGAACTTCAGTTCCAGCTCTTCCACTGATTATACTGATCACGACAACGTTTGTATTACAATGTCAACAGTTCTCATTGCTGAGCGCTCAGTAGGAAAGGGGCACAGTGCTCAATTCTCTAAACGCCTTGTTTTGTCTTTGCAACAGCAGTCTGCAGTGGGCAGGTTATTGCCCCCACTGTACAGATCAGCAAACTGAAGTTAAGAGGTTAAATCATGTGCTTGGGGTCACTGGGATAGAAAACGATTGGGGGTAACTGAATGCAGGTCCATCAGATGGTCAAGCCATTGTTAGGAGTTTCCCAAAATGAAATGCATGTGCTACGTGTGGTTTGCGAGATGGTAAGGTGATAAGTGGGTTAATATTTTTTAAAGATTTTATTTGTTTATTTTTAGAAAGATGGGAAAGAGGGAAAATAATGTTGATGTGCAGGAGATAATCAACCAGTTGCCTCTTGCGTGCCCCCAACTGGGGACCTGGCCCGCAGCCCAGGCACGTGCCCTGGCCAGGAATAGCACTGGCGACCTTCGGGCTCACAGGCCAGCGCTCAGTCCACTGAGCCACACCAGCCAGGGTAGATTAATATTTTTTAATGTTATATATTTTAAAACTAGCTCATTATGGTAGTAATAGATCTTTCCAAAAGTATTTAATACAAAAAAGGAGTCTATTTTTTAAAGTAAATCAAATTCAATATTAAAAAGCTTTAATGTCATATATTTGATTTAAAAATAAACTGAGTACATAACAGTACAACGGTATTCAGATATAGCAAAATTCATGAAAACAGCGTTCAGATGTCCAAAGCTTGGGAACTGCTCTTCCGTGTTTTACTCCTACATGAGCTGTGTGTGACTCAAGCTCCCAGGACCTCAGGCTTTCAGTTCATACACGTGGGCAAGGGCACGACGTAAGTGCAGAGTCACTGTCTAGTTCCCGGAAGCCTTGTGTTTTGAGTGTGCTGAGGGGCCACCTCTCATCAGGAGGCCAAGGTGCTGATATTAATGCTCAGGGTGGGGAAGGGGCCAGGAGGACGAGTAAGTGAAGAGAGTTTCTGGAAACATCTCCCTCTTCCCCTGGAAATTCCAGAAAAGGGGATGGGGCTGGTGAGACAGAGAGGCAACACTGCCTTTAATTTACTAGGTAATGTTTTAAGATTCTCCCCTTGGGTGAACTGGGTTGGTGGGAGAGACTGAGGACTTTGCAACTCTAAATTATGATTGTGTAATGAGGACTAAATTTTAATTTTAATTTAGATTTCCAGAGAAATTGCAGAAGGGCCCCTCAGAGGTCTCCTGCCTAAACCCCCAAAGCATGAAGCCCCCCTCACAATTGAGTTCCCAAACTTGGACAAGACGTCTGTTGAATGGCTAAAGGACAATGGCCTAAAAGGTAAGTCCGCAAAGAGGGTAGAACCCAGAACTCAGGTCACTGACGAAAAGCCGTTAGCCCTCTAGGTCTTCATGAGTCACACCTCAAACTCCCCCATTTATTTTTACAGCCAAGAAGCTAAGCCTGTATCAGGTTCTGGCGCCCAACGCATTCTCTCCCATTGAGGAATTTGTGCCTGTTCTCCAGAAAACAGTGTCATCGACTGTCCATGAGGTGACTCAGATCCACAGTTCTCTCCACTCTCTGCAGGGGAGCTCCTTTGGGACATTCCCCTTCCTAAGAGTTCAGGACATAGAGTCATAAGGCAGAGCCTGAGGATCACAGCAGGCTTTGCACCCCTCTGAAAATGCAACTTGGGAGATGGGTGAGGGGGAGCAAACCGGGTACCACCGTCACCTCCAGTGAGAAGGCTTTCCTCTCTGCCACTCAGAACAGCTCACTGGACCTTGTGCAGAATGTCCACTGTAGCTCCCACACCATGTCGTTACGTGTATTATTACGTGTCTGACTCTTGCCAGAGCGAGCTCTTTAAGAGGAAACTCTGTCCTCAGTATATAGTACAAGGAAGGCAGTCAGTGAATGTTTACGGACGTCTGGGTGGTTGGAAAGAAGACAAAGCATGGCTGGGTGGATGGGTGAGAGTTGGTGAGTCCATGGAAATGCAGGCAGATGTGTGTGTGAGTGTGTGTGTGTGGAAATGTGAACAGGGGAGGGGAAATGGAAGGAAGAATGACCAGGCAGAATAAAAAAGATAAGAGAAAAGAGGAACAAGGATGCAAGTAAAAGTTACAGTGAGGACGGAGAGGTGGAGAAATGGAAGGAGTGATGAACGGGAAGATGAGTGGAAGGATGACTGTGAAGGTGGAGAGATAGAGGGGAAGAGTGATGGACACGGCAAGCAGGGGATGGAGCGACACTTGGAGACGTGCATGTGACAGCTCGGTGGAGGTGAAAGAATAAGATGAACAAATTTGATTTTTAGAGCACCCGTAAAGGCTTGAGTTCCCAAACCTAAGCACTCATGGCCAGTGTGTTTTTAAGGTTTCTCACTGCTCTTACCAAAACTTCCAGCCATATTTTATAATCAAGACTCCAGGGTTCAGAAGAGCCTCCCGAGATGGCGGCCTGCCTGCTGTTGGCATGGCCATTTAAGGGCCACTGTCCTGAGGGCTCTCTGCTCCAGCTCCAGACAAGGCAGCGACTTGTGGGGTGGGGGGTGCATAATCTGACCTCACCATATGCTTCTATTCACCTGCACCCCCTCCTGGCCACACCTGAGTGCAGAAGGCAATGGTACAGTTTCAGTGGCATGATGGGACAATGAAGAATGTTCATGTGGACCTGCCCTTACTCTATGAGTACCAGGTCAGTGATGGGTCCAATCGGTCAGCACATGAGCTGCGGGAAAGGGGAATGGTAGGAAGGTGCCAAGTAATGTGGAGACGCCAAGCCACTGACTGAATTCTCTTGTGAACAGAGACTGTGCTCCCCCAACAGGCACCTCTGGAGCTTTCTCTTCCCCATCCCCAAGCAGAGATCTGGATGCACCTAACAAAACCAAAAAAAAAAAAAAAAAGGCTCTAATCCTTGGGGACAAGATCTACCTCCTCCCCCATAAGGGGTAATAAAATGCTTTGAGTCTTCTCTGCATGGTCTTGCAGCAGACTTGTCTATGATTGAGTGGATGCTCATCCTGCCTGGGGACCCGTGGCCTGGACACACTGTTCCTAGCAGCTAACTGGGATATACCCCTTTCCTCATAGACCCTTTAATCGGCCACCCTTTGTGCAATTGCTCACTCTGTGTGGCCCGTGGGTTTGCAGAAACAGCTCAGCAGAGTTATGCGGATGTATGAGAGGCGGATTGAATGGCTCTCATTGGCCAGCAGAAGAATCTGGGGCACCGTCTGCGAAAAAAGGTACCTTCCCCCAAGTGGTGTTCTTGTCCGTCATGGATTTTGTGTGTAACACAGCACTTGTTCAACTCATGGGTTCCCTGTTAGTAACACCAGAAGCTGTTGCTTATATACCAAGGATCAGCAAATCGCTCAACAGAACCCCTGGAGGAAAAGTCACCACCATCATCATCAAGTAATATCAGTAACATCATTCATTGTGTTACTCAGGGTTCTTTTAGGTAAGAAGCAACAGAAACTAAGTGAAAATTGGCTGAAACAAAATGGTGAAGTCTGGTTAAGGTAACTGAAAATTCCAGAATAGATTTGTTAGCTGTCTTCAGGCATGGCTTGATCCAGAGGTTCATACATGTCAGGAATCTGTCTCCAGTTCTCAGCTCTGCTTTCTTCTCTTATGGCTTTGTTTTCAGGCAGACTTCCCCTCCAGGTGGCAAGGTAAGCATCTTAAGCTCCCAACTTACTTTCTACCAGTTCTAGAAGTTTCAGAGCTTGGGGCACGGGCCCATCCATGAGCTCTTCACCCTGGCCAGGGTGGCGTGATGGAACATTGCCGAGGGTCAAATGCCCACTCTCAAAGTTTAGGCTAGGGTCAGCTCTACCCACAACAAATGGACTGACAGGCAGAGGTGTTTCCCAACGGAAAATTGGGATGCTATCTCCAGAAGAGGTAATGGACAGAGTGGGGAGAAACAATCGGTGTCCATTATGGCCATTATTATCATTCCATACCTTATTTGATGTGTTACTCTTACAAAATAGTATCCTTCATAATACTCTACACCTGTGATATCCTTTGATTCTTAACCCTATGAGGAGTCATATTATAAGTAGTTTATGGTAAACATACCAAGGATCAGAGAGGTTTTGTGACTTGCCTAAGGCCACACAGAAGTGGGACTCGAACCCAGGTCTTCTGATTCTAAGTCCAGTGGATTTTCTTTTGCTCTCCATAGATCCTCAAAATGAGAACAGAGGGAAGAGATGGGACTATAAGATTTGAAATAGTAAAAGGAAAAGGCTGAATGGGGCTGGAGATCTTAAAGCAGAAAAAGGAAACAGGAAGATTCAGACATTTCCCCAGAGGCTCAGATGCACACAGTTCTACGTCTAACTTGTTTACCTTGTTTCTGTTTTTTTCCTTCGAAGGCCCCAACCTATCATACCACCGACTCCTAGCACTTGAAACAAGGGAAGGTATACAAGTCATTACATGCAGCCTCTGCCCATAAACCTTCTCTACCATGAGACTGCTCGGACCTCCTGAGAGAAGGTTCCACGACCCCCTAAGCCTCCTGTTGTAAACCCACATCTCTTGACCTCAAACCACAGAGAAGGTTTTGGCCAGCTGTGAATTTGGCACTTAGAGTTCCCCTGGAAAACACTTTAAATAGTAAAATGGAACAAAATGAACACTATCTGAGAGATTCGGTTCTCCTCTTAAAGCTTGTGTTTCTGTTTAGGGTGGTTATACTGCTCGATATCTCTGCGACCAATTCCATGTACATTATTCATATCCAGCATTCCCTGCGACTTCTGCTGGAGGAGCAACTGTCCAACAAGGACGCTTTCAACGTCATCGCGTAAGCTCCCAGCTCCTGGTCGGGGAGGTCAGTGTGCATGTCGCCACCCCTGGGCCGAGGCTCCTGGAAGGGAGTGACCACAGCTTCACCACCCTCCTGGGACAGCCATCAGCTTATCTGACTCGAATGATCTTGATTGGGGCATTGAATAATTAAATGGTTGCAGAACAGTCCCACTGGGGTGAAGGTAAAAAGCAGCCCCAAAACACACTGCCTGATCAACCAAGATAAAGTAACTCCGCCCACTGCCCCATTTGGCCTCCAAGCCATGAACACAAGAGAAAAGGAAGGCCCCAAGCATGCTCCAGCCTTAGTTCCCGGTTTGGGTCTAGTAAGGCACAATATTTCGTTTAGCTTTTCAATTCTAAATTTTAATTTTATGTGTAGCTCTATATAATTAAGTTATATAAATTAAATTATATAAATACAATGTGTATTTAATTATATGTTTTATACATAAATAATTTTATATCTGAATTTAAAATATAAGTAAATTGAATTTTATACGTATTTAATTATTTCTAATTATATATAACTATTCAAATTATGTGTAACTCATATCAATATTAAAATTATATAGAATTTATATATAGCTTAAATATCCACAGTTACATATAATTTCAGTGTATACATAATTTTACACAAACTTTAACTGCATGCCATTTTAACTAATTAGGGTGGAGAGAGAGAGAAGAAACCCACTTGAACTGCATGTCTGTACACAACTTCACACCTGGTCGGGAGGGTTCTAGCCCGAGTCAGCCAGCAGTTAATGTTCTATGTTATTCTGCACCAGGGCCTGCTCTTTTCCTAGTAAATCCTACAGAAAAAGTGCTTGTGCGCACATGGCAGACAATGCTTTCACTCGTTTGTTCATCTGTCTGTTCATTTGCTGAACAGCTCTCTCGAAAGCCTGCTGTGCGCCGGTCACTGGTGGGCATCAGGCGTGCGAAAGTGATGGCACAAACCCGTCCTCGCAGAACGTGAGGCCTTGCGGGGGCCAGGCGCGTTGAGACAGGCGCATGCAAGGTCTCTGAAGACATTGGCCTCGAGGAGTTAGGAGTCCAGGAGGAGCGATCAGTCTTGAACTAGAGAGGAGTTGCTGTTTCTTCTCAAGGATTTAAATGTGCCTCGTAGGAAAGATGAAGGGATGCATATTTTAAAAAAACTAGTACAGATAGAGAGTGAAAATGTGTTGCAAACGTGAATCAGTGTCCTAGGGGAGATTAAAAAGGAGAAAGGACTCCCTTCTTAGAGGATGAGGAAGTTCACACTGACAACACGAGTCACCAAAACATGTCAGGAGGGGAGTCTGTCCAGGCGGCCAGGGCTGGCCCTGTCTCTGTGTCTGCACGGAGAGCCCAGCTCTGCCTCACTGTGACTGCGCTGGGACAGGTCGTGACCAGCAGAGAAATCTCGAGGCTAGCCCAGGCCAATGACACCTCAACATTTTTGGGGTATAATTAGGATTTTGACCTCTTTAGACCTGGGGAGCCCAAAGAGCTGGGCCACAGAGTGGAGCAATCTTCTGCCTGAGAACAAGCCCTCTTTCCTTCCCTCCAAGGTTTGGAAGCTCAATCGAAAGCTGGAGGCCCGAGATGGTTTCCATGAGCCACGACAATTTACAAAGCGCTTGGCAGTAGGTGATGGGCAGAGGCTGTACCTGCTATGTCTGAGGGCAGCCTGGGTGGTGCTGTTTTCTCTGTCCCCTCCCCGCTGGGAATAGAATACCTGCCCTCGGACAGACATGGGCATGAATCTGAAAATGTCACCCTTCTGCTCCTGGTCTCACCCCTGACCCCTCAGCATGGCCTTTCCTGCCTCTAGGTGGGCCCTGGCCCTGCAGTGTCGGGGCAGCAGGAACATCCTCAGCGCCCTGCGGAAGGCTGTGGAAGTGGACTTCAAGGACAGAGACAAACAGCAATCTCAGGGCATCTACCTCTTCACAGGGGGCGTTCCAGACCAGGACATGGTGGGCACTCCCTGTCCTGGGTGTCCCCATTCTTCACAACTCCACAACTTCCTCCAGGTGGAAGCCTAGCAGATGTTCCCAAACTTGACTTTAGTGTGGAGGAGAATCACGTGGGGATGTTGTTCAAATACAGACCCTAGTTCCAAAGGTCTGGCCGAGGGCCCGAGAGTCTGCATTTCTAACAAGTTCCCAGGTTGTAGCCAGGTTGCAACACTTGGTATTGCCAGGCTCTGTGGTCCAGCTTCCCAGCTGTACCCTAGAAAGATAAAGAAAATGTGACCCAGCTCATTTGTCTTTTTATCTTCAGTGCCAAGTACTAGACTGGGCACACAGTAGGCCCTCAAGAAAAGTGATCAGGCTGAGGCCAGCAGCAGCAAGAGCCCTCCGCCATCTCTCCCCCACAGCCCATGCTCAGCGCCTACATGACTGAGGCCTGTGGGGGCTGCGACCTCCAGCTGAATGTGTGTCTCTTCTACGTGGGTGAGCCCCAGATGGACAACACTCCCCCTGCCTGCTACGCCAGCCGCACCGACACGGCCGCTGCGTACCGAGAGCTCACCCGGGCTGCTGGTGGCCGCTTCCACTGGTTTGGAGATACAGGTGTGCAAGTGTTGGCTGGCTCTTCCGCCTCCTCCTTTCTGGTATTTCAGTACCGACATTATTCCCTGTGCCATGGGTGTATTCCAGAAGAGCAGCATGTGAAAATCACATTCAAGTGGAAAACTGCTGTTCGCATAGTCAGGACACACTCGCCACATGTGGATGGTGGTGACAGCTGCACAACAATGTGAAAGTACCTAACGCCACTGACTGTGCACTTAAAAAATGGTTAAAATGGTAAATTTAATGTTATGCGTATTTTACCACAGCTTTTTAAGTAAAAAAAGAAAAGGAAAACTATGTTTTTTTTTAAATACTTCAGAATGTCAGAGTGGAAAGGGGCCTTAAAGGTTCCTTATTTAGTGCTTCCCAAGGCGGGAATGTTCATAACAGGTAGGTGACAAGACAGTTGTACATGGAGCACAGAGCAACACATTTTTTGTGATGATTGTGGGGCATCAGACTATGCCACTTGAGCATAACAATTACTGTGAGCTGAAGACATTTGAAAGACAGCAGATGCCAGAGAAGCTCTCTTCTCCACCCCACCCCACCCCACATGGAGTAAAAGCAGGACATAGGTAATAAGCGGTGGGGCCAGGAGTTGAACCCAGACAAGTCAGCTTCAGAATGTGTCTTCTTAGGCATTATCCTTTAGTTCCTCTTGGCCTTGTCATCAATGTCCACTACAGATGTTCCCCACTTCACATAATCCCAAGGTGGATGATTTTATTCACTGGAATAGCAGGCCTTTGCTCCCAACCTGCTCTTCCTGTGGGTGTAAGCTCTTGACTGGGTGCCAGGGTGCTGTGTCCCAAGGCCAGCCTCACTGGTGGCAACCTCACGGTGACCACCTCTGGACTGTGTGGGGGTGGGGGCTGATGAGCTCAGCCCATTAAGATCCCACCTTGCCTCTCCGGCTCAGGTCTCCACACAGCCCTTCTGTGTGCACATGAAGTATCTACATCTCTTCCCACACTCACGATGCGCTTTGTTTCCAGGCATTTACGAGAGTGATGACATCAACACCATCATGTCTGAGATGGAAAAGGCTCTCAACTATTCCCAAAAGGTGTGCTTTAGGGGTGGGGCAAATGACTGTGCTGGCTTCTGTATTATTTCTGGGACTGCCATACAAAGAACCTTGAACTAGGAGGGTTAAAACAGCAGACGTGTGTTTTCTCACAGTTTCAGAGGATAAAGGTCTGAAATCACAGTGTCAGAAGGGCCATGCTCCCTCTGAAAACTCTGGGTACAATCCCTCAGTGGCAGCTGGTATTAAAGAAAAAATATTGCACCGGATGCTTGTTAAAAATGGCAAGGAAGACTTTTTATACAAGATTATTGTAATAAGAGAGAGATTGAACTCAACTCCAAACACAACAAAGACAGCTTGAGATTTATAGCCAATAAGCAGAGTGACAAGTCGTGGGTGGAAAATTACTAAGAGAAACTTGATGAGCTTTCATGGATAGGGGGATTCTTGCTAAATGAACTTAGCAGGTTCTTGCTGAAGGCAGGTCAAGGACTTAGATGTCAGCACAGGGGATGAAGAACTTGATCAAATATCAAGGGTGGGGATTCTCACTACACTGACTTAGCAAGATTCTTTGCCAGAACTGGGTTTAGCAGCCACAGTTGAGCCTAGTCGAGAAGAGGGCTCAGAGGAGCCTGGCTGACGCTTGGTCAAGGAGGGTGTCCTTGTCACTGGTGGCACTAGGAGTGTTGTATCCTTAGCTTATGGCAGCACAACTCCCTCTCTGTCTCCGTTTTCACATGGCTCTCCTCCCCCTCTGAGTGTCTGAGTCCCTTCTTCTCTTGTAGTGATACCGGTCACATTAGATTAAGGGCCTACCCCTCACCAGTATAACCTCATTAACTAACATCTTAATTACATCTACAAAGACCCTATTTCCAAGTAAGGTGACAATCACAGGCACCAGGGGTTCACACTTGAACACATCTTTCAGGTGACATGACTCATCCTGCACCAGCTTCCCTCCTCATGTCCTGATCCACTGACCCTCAAGGCTTCAGATGAATCGTGAGGGGTTCCTCTGAGTCATTGGCTTTAAGTCTGTGAGTTACACATTGTGACCTCTTTTGAGTTCCTTGAACACATCGAGCCCATTCCTAAACTCGGGACCTTTGCACCTGCCATGTCCTCAGCCTGCCATTCCCCTCCCAGATCGTCCATGGATTTCTCCTTGTTATTCAAGACTACCAAAATGTAACTTTTTCAGAGAAGGGATCTGAGCAGTTGAAGGTGAGATTCGAGAGGTGGTAAGGGGCCAGATCTTGTCAGTAGCAATGAGAACAGAAATAAGGGAGGGCACAGGAGAACATTTGGGGTAAACCAGCCAGACGTGTGGCAGGCTGGCTGTGCGGGGTGTGGGAGAAGAAGTACCAGCACCGCTCCCAAGTTCCTCACCAACCACGTGGTTGACCAAGAGATAGAGAACAGAATCGTGACAGATGCTGGGAGGGTGGGCCTGGGACAAGGTCAGTTTGTGAGGCAACGGGTAGGGTATCCTTCAGACAGGTGAGAAGAGACAGGGGCTGGGGCAGTTCACACCATGGGGGTGGACAGAGAGCAGGTTGGTGGCCATGGTCAAGGTAGGGAGGTAGAGGAGCCTGAGGAGGAGCCTGACTCACACACACTGTGATGGCCGCCGTTTGCAGAACAGCACATTGTGAGCCCCTGGAAGGGCAGGGCCAGCTCTTCACACTCTTTCCCTCCCTGTCCATTGCACCTGCTCCCCTACATGTGCTGTAACTGCCCTCCCTAAAAGGGCCCCTCTTTGTTGCTGTTTTTTTTTAGCCCCTTTTCCTCAAATGCACATCAGTCCAGTTCCCTCATCTGATAAACTCATTCACAAGGCATTTGGGCAACAATAGTTTAATCCGTCCTTCCCTAGGATGTTTTTCACATTCTAATGACGTCTCCTAGTTCTTTGGCTGAGAATAATTGCTAGAGAACCTTTCAGCAGTTGAGAAATGTGTGGGCAAAGGAATCAAGTATCGCACACTATTCTGCCAACACCCAGAGGTAGCTCCAGGCACGCGGCAGGCTGACCAACAGTGGAGGCTGGGCTTTGGAACCATACCCACCTGGGTTTGGAGCAAAAGTCCTCTGTATACTAGTACTGTGGCCTTGGGCAAGTCCCTTACACTTGTGGAGCTTGGACTTTCTCATCTGCGAAATGGGGTTAGGGTAGCACTTGCCCACCTGGGTTTGAGGGTTTGAATTGCCCAGTCTTTAGCGGACCCGGTGACTAGTGCATCCCGGACCTGCACACGTGGTGCCTACTACTGAAAGGACCGATGCACGGGGCTCTCTGCCCCAGGAGGCATTCATAGGGACAGAAAGAGGAGTCCAGGGACCCTAGCAGACCCAGTCTCTCTCTCTCCCTCTCTCTCTCTCTCTCTCTCTCTCTCTCTCTCTCTCTCTCTCTCTCGTGTGTGTGTGTGTGTGTGTGTGTGTGTGTGTGTGTGTTCCTGCGTGAGGACTCTGCACTGTGGCTGGGGCGCAGCTAACCTCCCTGTCCTTGTTTCAGTGTGCCTTACTAGTGTCCTCCCTGAAGAACCAGTCCAGGAAAGACCTCGAAAGCACAGCCCTCCCAAAAGAAAAGCCAAAGATGCTCAAGCAAAGAAGTCAGCCCAAGAAACTCTGCAAGACCACAGCTCCCTCGGCGGTCAGAATGGTTTGACTCCCCCTCCCTAATAACACACAGGAGTTTGTTTCCACCTTGTCTCCTGGTCTTGCCTAGATCTTGAAGTGGTCTGGACCAGACCCTCGGACCCCAGGGCCAGGGGGAACAGGGCAGGGTCCTCAGTGGTGAGTGTCCTGTGGCTGCCTCCAGCCCTGGCCTCTGGAGGGAAAAACTTCACTGGGGGATCTGCTTCTTAGCTCTGGGATCACCTCTGCCTCCATGCCCCCATCCATCACCATCTTTGGCTCTGCCTAGATATCCCAGGTTTGACCCCTGTCTGGGTCCTAAGGACCCTGTGGAACTGCAACCCACCATGACTGTAAGGCAGGAGGGCTTATCCTGGAGGGTCTCTCAGGGGCAAAGAAATGAGGATGTTAGGGCATCTAATAGGCTCCGGCTGCAGCTGCCCGAGGCTTAGCCGGGGTCTGAAAGGAGCCTGAGGGTGGCCCTGGGATATTTATCATCAGCCACAGCCTGTCAGATAGGTCCAGCATAAAATAACCACCTCAGCAACCAGAGGGGGCCTCTGGAGCTATGACTGGGGGAGATTCCAGACTCCATGGTGCTCGTGAACAGAAGGAGCAAAGAAATCCATCAGCTCCTTGGCATTTCACTAACTGACAGACCTCATGAACCAGCATGTTTCAGAGTGAGGACATCCATCCCAGACAGTGTGTGGCCTACTCCTGTCCCAGGACAGCTGTGTTTCTGGAAGATGCTGTCCACAAGGCCCTGTGTTCCTTCAAGGAACCCCACCAGGTTTTAGGAGCCTCCCCAAATTCTGAGGTGAAACTCCATAGTTCCAGGGTCTGTCTCTTGGGCCTACAGTACTGCCTGAGCTGACTCAGTGTGAGGGGCTTGGGCCACACTGAAGACTTTACTGGGCCTCCTGAAACCAGGACAGGTGGCCCCTGGAGTGGCATCTCCAGGCTTTTTTCACAGCAGCTCACCCAGAGGCCTCAGCTGGCCCAGGGCCCTGGGTGACTATTTAACTATCACCACATTCCAGCTGTTCCCAGTGATCAAGGGACCCCTCCCTTAAAACTGAGGTACCCAATAGGCCACAGTTACCTGAATGGCTTCCTATCATGCTGGAGGCCCAGATGTCCTAGTCCAGTGGGAAGAAGAGTGGGTAATTGGTGAAGGAAGTTCAGGCAAATATACACACACATACCTTTTTTTTTTTTTACCTCAAAAGCCAGAGTCTTGGTGGGTGGGGAGAGGAGGGAGAGGGTATAAAGGGAATATGGTGATGGGAAGAAATAAAAAAAACTATAAAAAATAATAAAGTACACTATACTCCCCCACCAAAGAAAGCCAGAGTCTCCTCTGAGTCTTTAGCAGGAGATGAGGCAAAAATGTCCGAGGAATCTCGCCCCTCAGGCCCCTCCCTGCAAAGGTTCCTAATTGGCAGATTGAGTCTGGGGTGAGTGGGGTGTGTCTGCTGTAGAAAATTGGCCACTGATGGGAAAGACTGCCTGTTTTCTAGAGCATTAGAGATGACACTGATGGAGAGAGAAGTCCCTTATTGAAAGCTGTGGTATGGCGGCCACTCAGGGGCAAAGCGAGCACCCCACCAGGTGAGGCTGGCCTTGGGGCGGGCGCACGGGCATGGCTGAGACGTGTGAAGAATGGTAGTAACCAAAATGGTCAGTGATCATGAGTCTTGATCATGTGCCAGCCCTTCCACTAAGACTCCCATTTAGAGCTTGTAACAATCAATTCTGTGTGGCAGGTAATCTGTTAGCTCCCCAGTGTACTCAGGCTCAGAGGGGATAAGAATAATGACCAGTGCTAGCTGGCTGTGACAGGCATGGGCATTTTCATGAAGACTCAGCTCCTAAAATCTAAGCGCATGTGTCTTGCTTCCACTGTTGGAGACAGCAGAGTGGCTCAGAACAGCCCTGGAGTCCATAGGACCTGGGCAGAATATTCGCTCTGCGTCCTACTGACATGGAGTCCCTCTCATCTCGCCTGTAAACTGGGGAACAGAGAGGATGAGATGAGAGGGGGTGTGGGAAGCACTCACTCTAGCCCACAGGCCACATGCCCTCCAGCTGCAGCTCTGTCAGCCAGAGAAGACACTGCAGAGCAGAGGAGGAAGACCCAGACGAGGGAAGCAGAGATGTCTCTCTCACTGTTTTATACAGAGACTGGGAATAACGTGGGTAAGTTGAAGGATGCAGGTGTCTGGACAGCCCTCTTGTCCTGAGGGAACCGTAAGGTCAGCAGGCCCCATGGGGAGGAGACCCTCCCATGGTCCCAGGACATGGGCAGCAGTGCCTCTGGACCAGGCCTATCCTCAGAGCAGTCAGGTCTCCAAGAGCAGGAAAATGGACCTGCAGTTTTGACACTAGAAGAGAATGAGACAAGTCAATACTGAAAGTCTCCAGAGGCCCCCAGGTGCAGCATTCCCAGTCCATCCATGAGGGACAGTGTCCTCAGCTCCCAGACTGCAGTGGGGGGCGTGGAGATGAGTCTCCAGGCCAGCCTCATTGCTGCGAAGTGGCACAGATCCCAGGAGCCACTCCCTGAGGGTGGAGAAGAGAGGTCCCAGCAGGCTGGCCCTGATCCACCTTACCGCCTTTCGCCCCCTGAGCAAATTGCACCTGAAGGGTTTTTCATCTGACTAGACTGACAGAGAAATTGACATCAAGAGGGCCTGGTGTGAGGAAGGGAGGGAGGGGAAGAAAGGCGCACAGGGCAACCTTTCTCTGTTTCTCCCAGGCTCAGTGTACAGGAAGTACCCTCGAGGAAGAAGCCTAAGGAGGATTAGCTCTTCCATCGAGCTGCCCAGAAAGGACACAGTCTGCTCAAGTGCAGAGGTACTAAGTTGTCTGCGCCAGCACATGTGTCCCTAGACAATGATTCCTCCTGCCAGCCGTTGCTTCTAGGAGGGCGGGCATACATGGAGGTGAGAAGAAACCTGCTCAGAATGACTTGCTCAGGATTAAGAACACCAGAGTTTGAAATCTGGTTCTGCATCTCCTATCTGGGTGACCTTGGACAAGTCCCTTAGCTATACTCAATCTCAGTGTCCTCATTTTATTTTATTTTTGTTTTTGATTTTAGAAAGGGGGGAAGGGAGGGAGACAGAGAGGGAGAGAAGCATCATTGTAAGAGAGAAACAGCGATGGGCTGCCCTCCCTAGGTGCCCCCACCGAGGGCCAAACCTGCAACCCAGGCACGTGCCCTGACTGGGAATCGAACCAGCAACCCCTGGGTCTGCGGGATGCCGCCCAACCAACTGAGCCACACTGGCTGGGGCTCAGTGTCCTCCTTTGTAAAATGAAGACAATTATACCGATCAATTAAGATTGATGACTAATTGAAGTATATTTTGTGTAAAGTTCTTTTTTAAATTTTGTTTATTTTTAGAGAGAGGGGAAGAGAGAAAGGGAGAAAACATTGATGTGTGAGAGAAACATCAATTGGCTGCCTCTCACGTGCCCCCAACTAGGGACCTGGCCTGCAACCCAGGCATGTGCCCTGACCATGAATCAAACCAGCGACCTTTTGGTTCTCAGGCCAGTGCTCAGCACAGTGAGCCACACCAGCCAGGGGTTTGTGTAAAGTTCTTAGTAGTGTTAGATCTTAGTTAAGCTCTAGTTAAATACTCCTTGTTGTTCATCCAGAAGATAGAACATTCAGGGAAGTCTGAGCTTGGTTCTGACAGGTCAGTCCTGGAGGCTGTGCCCTGACTGCGTGGAGCCTGCTCACTCTTGTGACTCTTGTGACAAGTGCACTGCAATTATCCTCATTGGATTGCAGTGTGAGCTTTAGACCAGTGAGGGATTCCACCCAAATTTTGTCGGGGAAGGTCAAAATGGTGTTAGGGAAGCAACAGTGTCTGCCAGGCTAGGGAGTAGCAGATACTCAATACACTCTGCTCCCTGTTGCCGCGTTTCTTGTGCAGCTCTGCCCAGCTCCAGGGATGGAAGCTACGTGCAATGGATGCTCTCAGTGAAGACCAAGGAACCCCACATTTCAAATATGAGATAGGTTTCAAAGAGGAGGTTTTAATAGATGGGTCAGACAATAATTCAGCCTAAACTACCCAAGATAATAGTTTTTTTCTTTATTTCTTTAGTGGGTAAGAAATTACGGGCTGAAAAAACTGAAGATGGGGATTTCCAGCTGCATCGGTCCCACTTGTGCTCATCAAAAGCCAGTACAGAGGACGGCAGCAGCCAGACACTGCAGCAACCTCCCCAGTGTAGAGGTCAATGTGAGTCCAGATTTTGTTGTTGATGTTGTTCTGTCCCCACTCTTACCTCTTCTCAGCCACGAGTGGCAGCCTGTGTTGGGGAGAACTTCCTGTGAATATACACACAGTGGCTTCTGTTCTTCCTGCCAAACCTCATCCCCCAAAGTGGGGTTGCTCTTGGGGAACAGATCATGCAGAATCCTGCTGGAAGAAGAGTGAGCCCCTCTGGGAGCCTGGGGCCATGCTCAGGTTCGATGGCTCACTGAAGTAAGGGTCAGAGACAGGGGCTGAGAACACAGAGCAGCGGCTGGCGTGCTCACCGACAAGGACTCTGCCTCCAGGACTGATGATGGTCTTGGTAGGATGGCGAGAACAGGGCTTATCACAGGAGGGGAGAGGGTTCTCGTCCCTATTCCCTACTTTTGGACTTGTGTTTTCTCATTGCTTTGACACTGGACCAGGTATATTTAGTAGAAAATGAAAATCTAGCCACGATTTTTGTAAGCACCCCAATTTCTCTCCTTGCCCTTTTATGCAATAGTATCAAGATGAGGGAAAACTATAAAGCTAAAAAACATCCACCAAATTCAAAATTATCCAGCAGAAAAATTTTAAGAGAGTTCAATCATGCTGTCCCCCTCTCTGTCTGAGGTTACCCTTTGGTTTGAAATGTATGGACTCCCATCCTACCATAAAGGCTTTTCTGTTTTAAAATTAGAGATACTTTATTTTTCATTAATACTGGGACCACATTTGCCACAAAACCATCATCCCAGTTCCTCATTCCATCCTAGAACCATACACCTAGTAATATAATAAAAGAAAAACTTTAAAACAAACAAACATGTATGTTAAACAATGTTTGGGAAATTATGAGCCACAGTGGACTAAACCCTTTTAGGAAGTGATGGGAACATGAAGGAATAGTGATGGGGAAATTACCTTTGCTTGCATTAATCCAGGGGATGGTGAGACACATTCAGTGGACACCCAGGGAAATCGAAGCGCACATCACGTGCCTGAAGAAGGTGATGAGACGCTACGTCCAGAGGCTGCAGTGGCTGCTGTCTGGTGAGCCTGCTTTCTTTCTTGGAGGGTGGAGGGGCCTCACGGGAAGAGGAAAGTCAACCTCAGGGACACCAGGGTCATTCCTTCCCAGGCTGGGCACTCACAAAATGTCAGGTCTGGGATTTGGCCAGGAGGGTCATCCAGATACAGCATGTCTTCTGGGTTTGGAGGTCAGGCAAGGTGCTGGATGGCAGGGAGGTAGAGCATGGGCCAAAGGGCACCGGAGGGGACCCAGGTCATCCAGGTGTGTTCTTCAGGGCCATCTTCCACACCTTGGGTCTCTGGGTGTGACTGAGGGGCAAACCCTAGGGAGGCTCAATTTAGTCTTGATTGGATCCCATAGAACTGCCCATGAAGGTAGAGATGAGGGCATCTTGACAGAGAGAAGTCCCCCATTCTTTACAAAGAGCATCACAGTCCCTCTGGGAGAGGTGAATGGATAGGCTGGCTGAGGAGAGCCCAGCTCACATCCCAGAGGAGGGTGTGTTGGAGAGTAGGAGGTGGGCTCAGCATCAAGCCCAAGAGGCCAGGCAAACAGCTACAAATAGGTGGGAGGGATTTTAGGCTCTGGGGCCAGGTGGGGTCTTGGGACAATAAGAGGAAGGAGAGCAGGAACCTTTTGTAGAGAGCCCTGTGTGGGCCACTCAGGGTCCTGTGTAAATTCATCTGGTCCAGTCCTCTGGTAGTCACAGTCCATGGGCCGTGGGTCAAAGCGATGACTGCCACTTGTTGAAGCCTCTGGAACGGCAGTGGTTGGTGTTTACTTTAAAGTACAGACCAAAGGATCTGGGTATGAATCTCAGCTGTCACTGCCAGTCTGGGTGACCCTGGGCAAGTCACTGGCCCTCTCTGTTTCCCATTGAGATAAATCCCCAGTCCATTAACCTCTCCAGATTTCTCTCTTGCCTCGTCCCCATGGGTCTCTCTTCTCAGCCTTTGTTATTCCACACATTGACCTTCTCTCTGTCTCTCAAACAGGCCATGTTCTTCTGTCCTCTCACCCGCCTTTCACGGGCAGTTGTCTCCACACCCCAACTCTTCCCTCAGCTAACTGCTGTACATCCTGCAGTCATTGCTTATCTGCTCCCCACCCACATCTCTCCAACTCAGATTCTCCCCATTATGTGCCTCGTTAACACTGTCGACGTTATGTCCACGGCATAGCTCTAACATCTGTCTTCCTTCAGCATAGCTCTGACATCTGTCTTCCTTGCCCAACTGCAAGCTCTGTCACTCATCACCGCACTTCCCAGAGCACCAGGCACTTAGCGAATGTTCAGTTGATCTCTGTTGGTCAGTCGACAGACTTTGTGCTCTGCTATGTCTTTCTAGCCCCAAACAGTACTGAGATACTGCTTAGTTCAATTACTTAACTTGCGGAATGAGGGAGCTCAAGCCCAGAGCAGTTACAACCACTTGTTCAAGTGGTCACAGGCAAATCCACAGCTGAAATCTTCATCTCTCAAAGCGCAGACCCCTGACCAGATCTACCCTAGGACAATAGGCCCTTCTCACACCACCACAAAGGCCGTACCCTGTGGGTTGACAGCTGATCCATGATCAATCAAGCAACTGGTTTTGCAAGACCATGTATTTGACAGCAACAGCGAGGAGATGCGGCCAGGAGGGGCGACCCCTCACCCCTTCCCTGCCTTTGCCCCGGCCCACCTTGAGCAGGAAGCCGCCGACTGTTTGGCACCATTTTGGAGAAAAGAGTGTGCGTCCTGCTGGACACCTCAGGGTCCATGGGCCCCTACCTGCCGAAGGTGAAGACGGAGCTGGTTCTGCTGATTTGGGAGCAGCTGAGGAAGCACTGTGACAGGTAAGAGGCAGGCTGTAGGGGTGGAAGGAGATGAAGGGGGTAGTACCTGGGGTTTCTCTGGCCAAGGGCACTCCCTCCTCACTGTTCCACAGCGCCAGGCCATTTCTGAAATGTCCTGATGAACCGCTTAGTTGAGCACAAAAGAACACCGAATTCTCCTGTAGAGGTAAAGTGGATTTCAGAAATCCTACTCAGGCCCAAGGTCAATTACAGACAGAGGAGATGAACCACCTTAATTGTGATATCAGCAGTACTGATTTTTAAGGAGTGGAGGCAGTGGGTTGTTTGTTCTCTCTACTCAGAAGGTTTGACCCTAAGGGGACAGCAGGAGGCTGGTCCTAGGCTGGGGCTCATTCTTGCCTTAATATTGAAAAGAACAAACATTTATTAAGTACCTACATGCATGGTTTCACTCAATTCTCCCAAAGACCCTGAGGTATTATCACCCCTATTTTTCAGAAAAGGAAACTAGGTCTTAGGTTAAATAACTTGTCTGAGAGCATATAATCTACAAGTGGCTGAGGGGTATTTGTTTACTTCTGTCTGCACCCAGAATCTTGACTGTACCTCCTTATTCTTGGGTAGTCCACAACCCTCTCCCTGAGGGTCCCTGGGGCTCCTTGTGAGGGTCTTCACTGACAGGTGTGAATGGTCTTCACAGAGGTTACTTCACCAGAATTCAATACAGACTGACACGTTCTAACCAATCTCTTCCCCCCTCTCCACCCTCCCACCCTCAGTTTTAACCTGATCAGCTTTTCCGAGGACCCACAACTGTGGCAGGACTCTCTGGTGGAGACCTCAGACACAGCATGTCACCAAGCCATGCAGTGGGTGACCCACCTCCGTGCTCAGGGCAGCACCTCAGTCTTGCAAGCATTACTGGCAAGTTCCAGCCCTGAGCCTGACCTTGTAGCAAAAAAGAAATAGCATCACCCCATATGTTGATATTGTGTAATGCTTTAGAATGTACTCAGTGTTAAATCATTTCATCTTCTCAACAACCCATGAGAAAGGGATGCTCATTGTTCTCACTTTATAGAAGACAGGGGCTCAGAGAGGTTAAGTGACTTGTGTGGGGTTAACCAGCCTAAAAGTGAACCATGCTGTTTCTCCTAAGCATCAGTGGCTTTCTTGTCAGTGGTGGGCTGAAAGGGGAGCCTCTCAGTCTTAATGGACAAGTCCCTGGGTCCCAGTCAGACACGTCGTCCTTGGGAAGAGCAAGGCGTTGGTTTTTCTCTTCCTGGTGCGCACTCCCCCCCCAAACCAGACACGCTGCATGCTCTTTCAGAAAGCTTTCAGTTTTCGTGATGTGGAAGGATTGTACCTCCTGACCGATGGGAAGCCGGACACAAGCTGCAGCCGTATTCTAAGTGAAGTGCAAAGACTCAAGGAGGAGCGCAGTGTGAAAGTACACACCATTTCCCTGAGCTGCACGGGCAGGTGGGCCACAGGAAGTCGGGCTGAGCAGCTCACCTAATCCAGGGACTCCCATCAGACACTGGTCCCTCCTGGGCCCAGTCCTGTGAGTCAGGAATTGGGAGGGCCTAGCAGGAACACACCAGCATGAAAGCCCTTCTCTGTATTTTTAAGATTTTATTTTATTTATTTTTAGAGAGAGGGGGAGAGAGGGAGAGAGGGAGAGAAACATCAGTGTGTGGTTGCCTCTCACACACCCCCTACTGGGGGACCTGGCCTGTAACCCAGGCCTGTGCCCTGACTGGGAATTGAACCGGCAACCTTTTGCTTCACAGCCCAGCTCTGAATCCACAGAGCCACACCAGCCAGGGCCCCTCTTGGTACTTTTAACTTACCCAGCAGTCGGGCCTGTTCTCCTGACTCTGCAGCACGGAAACGGTTTTGAAGCTATTCCCACAGTCACGAGTTGCGCTTTCCCTCCGTCTTTCCTGGGAGCACAGTTACGAATATTTAGGGAAAGAGGTTTAAAGCGGCCTTGTTATGGTTACTTTTATAAACGGTCACCAAAGAAGAACATGGGTAAGGCAAGAAAGATTTAAGTGCTTCAAAAAAAGTTAACATTATTGTCAAGTAATATAGTTATTGGCAAGTAATGTGATTATCTAATATGTGATTACTTAGGTGTGTACTTTATTTCTGTGTCTAAATCATGAACTCCGTAAAGGTCACAATGTGTCTCTAGTTGGCCTAACACATAGTAGGCACTGGATGGAGTTCCAGTTAGGGGAGAGGCTGGAGTATGCTGGCCATACGCTTTGAGGAATGCAGTCTAAGTGGTGACACCAACAGGGTGAATGCGCCTCACGAAGCAGCAGCAGTTGCTACTGCCCAGTCTGGCTGGGGTGAGCGGGCTTGGCGATGCTGGCGGGGCCTGAATGACACAGAGCCCCAGAGGCTAAGGCCCACTGCCCCACAGACTTCCCCAGGAGGCCCCATGGGCTGGGCTCCCGGGGAACTGGCAGGGGGTGGGGTGCGTTGTCAGTCATCCTGGCCCTAGCTTTCTCTGTCCCTGCTGTAGGGTGGAAACTAACTTCCTGAGAAATCTGGCTGCCCTCACTGGGGGGCGCTATCACTGCCTTGTTGGTGACGACCTGCTCTTCCAAATTCAAGCCCTGCTGACCAAGGGCTTCATGGATGAAAGGGTAGGTTGTGGAGCCACTGAAATGGCTCATTAAAATGTCAACAGACATTTTTTCCCTCCTAAAAGATCCCTGTCCTCTTGTCAAAGTATTGACCAAAAGACTTGAACTTCCCTGATGCTCTCCTCTGAGACCGACTTGCCTCAAGGTTGGGAAAGAAGCAGAGATTTGGGTGTTCCCTAATGATGCAACAGTTTGCATTGTTGAGCACTTACTATGTGCGGCTCCGCTGCTTCTACAGATGGCCTCTGTTAATCCTCCCAGCTCCGCTCCTACCCATTCAGCAGATGGAGACACAGGCTTAGCCAGGCTTGGGAATACACCTGACGTCAGAGTAAGCGATAAGGCCGGAGCCCAGAGACCCATGCTCCTATGCCCTCTGCTCTAATTCCTGCATATTTCCATCTCCCTGTGTTAAGTCCATTGAAACAGATATTCAGATGACCTGTTAAGTAATAAATCTGGTAATGTCATGGGTTCTGTTGCACATGTGGGACAAGAGGAAGGTATCGAGTGATCCTCTTCTGACCTACTAGATATTCCTACATATTTCTACCTTTTAGAATGTTCTGTTGTCAATTACATTTTCAGCACAAATTATCACGTAACACAACCAACCAGGATTCCAGATTTCTTTTTGGAGGTTAAATATTATGTCTCAGGACATGGCATAATTTTTGAAGTTAAGTGCTCTGCATGATTTCTTTGTTCAAGTAATTGATTAGGACCAAATATTACAAACAACACAGAGGACAGAACCAGAACCAGTAAAAGTAATGGGCATCCTTATTACACAGGAAAAGGAATGGGCACCGCTGTGAAGGTTCTCAGTTTAGTGCTAATGAAGTCAGACTCTGAGTAGTTTCTGGAGGCAGATTGGGATCATCCCCACAATGCTGCCAGGGAGAAGGGACAGTTCATTTCTCTCTTAGATTCTTTTGCAAAGTGTGAGAACTTTCCTTTTAAGGTCAGGCTCTGGAATTTCATTGGGTGACAGAAGATAAAAAGCATGCCTGCAAAGCTCTGTTTTACTAAAAGAAATAGAGAAAGGGCTGAATAGATTTTACTGAGTAACGCTGAGGTTTTAGACATCTTCTTTCAAAGTATCCTGTTTGCAAAATGACTCCCTTAGCAGGTAGAGAGCTCCCTGTCCCTGAAAACATACAAGCTGAGGCCCACAAGATTTCCTGCATTGTGGGGAGGCTGCATTTAATTAGCTCTAAAATTTTTCTGAGAGTTTGGATTTTCAGGTCTAACATAACACTTCTCTTTCTCAAGGACTCCGTGTTGCCATCATTTGAAGGAGATGATTTAAGGAGATTGGCCCAGGAACTCACCAAGGCCAGAAGCTTCCTCTGGCAGGCCCAGTCACTCAGGTGTGCCCTCCAGGCAGTCCCCCCCACCTGCCACATGGCTTTAGTCCTACCACTCTGGTCAGGCACCCTTGTTCCAAGGGCTCCTCCTGCCATGCTTTTCTCCCCTGGGCCCAGAAATCTGAGCACTGGCGGGGACCATCTTCTTTCATTCCTGTCCTCTAGGTCCCAGGTCCAGGAGAAAAACAGTACATAGCAAAGGTCATGTCATTCTTTTGTGGAGAAGTCATCTCAGGTAAGGGGATGGACTCCCCGTCTTTTGAGTGTCCACTAAGGGCCAGGAAGCATGCTGTTTTGTGGACAGTAGTAACTGTGGGAAGGGATCAGAAATAATGATCCCTCTAAACAGAAAGGCCATCCTACAAAGAACCACCCACTAAGCATATATTGACCCTGAGGGCAGAGTGACCTGGCAAGCTGTGGCCCACACTCCAGGAAATACCGTTCCTGCACCAGGGCTCCCTGGGCGCTGAGGGAGGAAAGTCTGCCATCCCAGGATGCCCTGACGTTCATGCCCTGCACTCTAGTCGCAAGGTCATCTCTTGCTGGGAAGCCCTGCACCAAGCTCCTTGCCTGGAATGTCCTTCTTGCCATCCTCTGCCTGGTGACTCCTGCTCATCCATCAAGGCACAGATCAAATGCCATCAGCCCCACTCTGAAGATGTCCCTGGGACCCATCGAGAGCTGGGAGCTCCTCCCATAGCATCCTGACCAAACATCCGTCTTTACAGAGGGGATACCACTTACTGAGCACTCCGTGTCGTGCTTCCTTGCTCCCTTTGTCAATTCTCTTGGCAAGAGGCTGGTGTCTTAGTCATCTCTGGGTCCCCAGACCCTGCCACCTGGTAGATGCACAGTAAACATTGAGCATGCGGCTTAGTTGTGGGAGCCCAGCTCCGGAACCAGGGGCCAGATCCTGGTCCCCTCACTCTGTGCGTTCCACACCCTGGTCCAAGGGGGTATGCAGATTCACCATCGGCCCATCCTGGAGGAAGAAGAAACCTGTGAGCTTCATCGCCAGCCCCCCTCACTCCTGGCTCAACCAAACTGAATGAGTCAGCTCTGGAATCCAGTCCAGAGAGAGTGCTCTATTCAAGCATGTGGGAATCGGGCAGGGTCTGCCAGCCCAGTTCCACCATATACATACGAAGTGGATGTATTATGTATTATGTGATCTGGGGTCATTTTCTAAGACAGGAAGAATTCCTTTTATTTAATAGGATCAAAATTACTTTTAAACTGAAGTGATCATTTATACATGTGTGTGAATAAATTTTTGGTGAGATAAAATTTTATTAAAAGACTCATTCAGAATATATGAAGAAATCCAAATCAATAAGAAAAAGATAAACATCTCCACTTTTTTAAATGGACAAAAGGCCCAAATGCACAATAGGTATATGAAAAGGCACTCAACAATCTTACGTATCAGTGAAATGCAAATTAAAACCACAGTGAGATACCACTACACACCCACCAGTGTAGCTAAAAATAAAGACAATGTCAAGATCCGGGGCTACTGGAAATCTCATGTGTAGCCAGGGCAGGGCGGGGGACATGTACCTTGGTCTAACCACTTTGGAGACTGTGACAGTTTCCACCGAAGTAAAAACACGTGTGCTCTATGCCCGCAGTCCTACTCTAAGAGAAATGAGTGAGTACATTCAGCAAAGACATATTCGGGAATGTTTTGTAGCGACTTCAGTCACAGAAGGCAAATGTCGCACAAGATGTAGGTGCTCGTCCCTGTGACAGATTTGTGCAGTGGCACACTATGCTGCTGGTGAGCTGAAAAAAGTGAATGGCATCTGTCTTCAAGAAGATGCCTCAGTCTCATGAACGGTGTTGGGCAGAAGAACATGAAAGTGTGCATACTGTAAAGTTCCATTTACTTGGAGGCAAGAACAGGCAACACCATTGTTGGCAGTCGAAGTGAGAATAGTGACTACCCGGTGTGTGGGGAGGGCACACCAGGGTCACACAGGGCCATCTGGTGTGCTGGGTATGTTCTCTGTCTTGATCTGCGTGTTGGTCACATTGATGTGTAAGTGAGTAAAACTTCACCAAGTTGTTTAAAAGCACAGCTGACTGAGACTTAACAAGGCTTGGCTTGGGCCAAGCTCCAATGGGGGCCGAGGGAGACAGCAGTGGGCACAGCCCCTGACACAGTGGGTTTGACTGGTCCTTGACTGGGACAGCTGCCCTTCCGAGTCACCTCCACACAGAGAAAATGGCCAGTAGTGGTTGTAACTTTTCTAGAGCTGTGGTAACAAAATCCCACAAACTGAGAGACTGAAACAACAGAAATTTAGTGCCTCTGGTTCTGGAGGCTGGAAGTTCAAGGTCCAGGTACCAGCAGGGGTGTCCTCCCTCTGAAGTCACTGGAAAGGGTCTGTTCTGGGCTCTCGCCTAGCTTCTGGTAGTTCCTTGGCTTGTGGCAGCATTGCTGCAGTCTTCACGTGACGGGCTCCCTGTGTGCATGCCTGTGTCCAAATTGCCCATTACGAGCGCACCACTCATACTGATTAGGGCCCTACTCTAGTGTGCCCTCCCCTTTAGGTACATCTGTAATGGCTCTTTTCCAACTGAGGTCTCATGTGAGGCACTGGGAGCCAGGAATTCAGCGTATGACCCGGAGATGGAGCACAAGACAACCCACAGACACTGTTACAAACTACGCTTCTTAGCAGGATAGCACCAAGCAGCTGGGCAAGGGAACGTGGGTTCTCTGGCCCTGCTGACGGGGGAGGGGGCTGTGGCCTTTGTGAATGGAAAGATGGACCAGAGCTGGTCTGTGAAGTGGTGAAGCATGGGACTGGGGCTGGAGTTCTGGAGTCCTAGTCTCTCGTGGGGTCATAGCAGCTACCACTGGTGGAGCACTGACCTGGCATATGCCTTGTCAGCCACAAGCCTCACAACGTCACAACTGTGAAGTATGCACCAGTTCTACTTTATGAGTGAGGGAACTGAGCCTGGCAGTGGCCCAAAGGCACAGAGCAGGAAAGTGTCAGAGCCAGGATGTAAACGGAGGGCTGACCCCATGCCTTGCCCACCACACTCTGAGCCCCTTTCATCTCTGCATCCGTTTCCCTGTCTCTAGAATTGAGCTAAAACAGAGTTGTGAGGGCTAAGCAAGGTGCCTTGCCCCCTGCACATAGCATGTGCTGGCTAAGACTTAGTTTTTTCTCTCCCGCACTCAGCTGTGCCCGCAGGTCGTTCCTGTGGGTGAAGCCTTTCCTGTGGCCCTCCTCAGACCAAAGTCGCCCGCCGTCTTGCCGAGTGGGCCTTCCGTGCACAGGCCCGTCGGTGCTGTCAGAGCGGCCGTGCAAGCTGTTCGCACGTGCCTGCCCCTCCGAAGGAGTTTTCCAGCGGCGGTGTCATCCAGCTGAGTCCTGCTGCACGGAAAGGAAGGCGGTGGGGCAGGGGTGACCCAGGGACGGGTGGAAGAACGCAGGAAAGGGAGGGTGGACGGGTGGGAGGGAGCAGCGGGGGACACAGCGAGTGGATTGTAGACGCTAGATGGGTGGTGGGGAGACAGACGAGCAGAGGAATGCATGAATGGACGAAAGAATGCTTTTAATAGGCAAGGATGGATGAACGGAGAGGGACGGAACAATGAGCAGGGCGATGGACAGCTGAGGAGGGAGGGCCGGCAGGCTGAGCAACGGAACGTGCCGGAGACGAGACGGGCGACTGTGGGCAGGGCAGGGCCGGGCCGGGCCGGGCCGGGCCGGGCGTGCAGTGCCTTGGCGTGTTCTCTGTCCCGTGGACTGGCTTTAGCTTCTGTCCGTGAGAGCCGGCGGGGCGGAGGCGCTGGGCGGTCGGGGAGCCCGGCCCCGCCCCCGTTCCTCCTCCCCCCGCCCCTCCTGGAGGAGGTGGAGCCCCCGCAGCGCCGGGCTCGCGGGCGGGCTCGTCCGGTCGGAGACGCGCGGTGGTTGCAGCTCGCTAGCACTAGCGCCGGGAGCCCAGTCGCGGGGAGCAGGGCTAGGTGAGCGCTGCCGGCGAGCTGGGGGCTGGGGCGGGGGGTGGGGGGTGGGAGGGCGAGCCGGGCCTGAGCTCTGGGCACCAGGCCAGTCTCGGCGTTGGGGGGCACCCGCTTCTGCCTCCCGGAGAGGACTACGGGCCCGGGGTCGGTCCCACCCCCCCCCTTCACCGAACCCTGCTTTGGAGTCACCATCTGTGACTCCATCAAAGTTTGCAAATGTACTCTGAGCCCCAGTTTCCGTTTCTGCATGCTGGGAACAGCAGCCTCTACTCCCCAGAACTAAAAATGCAGCCGTGTCCGCTGTCAGTGGCCACAGCACCCGCTCCCAGATGCAGCCCTAAGGGGCTTCCCCCTCTCCGAAGCTGTTACTAAAGGCTGGCTTGGTGCCCGGGGCAGTTCTAGGTTCTGGGAACACCACCCGGCAGGGTCCTTCTGGACGGTGTGTCCAATGGTTTGCCCAGGGCATTGCCGTGGGCCCCCTCATGACCTCCCTGTGAGGTTCACGGAGCAGCCAGGGTTATTTGGGTCCATTTACAGCTGTGGATACTGAGGTGCTGTTAGGTTTTAAGGATCTTGCCCGAGGGAGCACCCAGAAAAAAGGCACCCAAGTTCATGCCCAGGCTACGCCTCTAAAATCATCCCATAGGGTAGATGTTGGTGTGTCTTCCCCTGTGAACACCATGTGTACCAGGGCTTGTACAGGGCACGACTATAGTCGTCACTCAGAGCTTTGGAGAACAGGGCAGTGACAGAGGAAACAAAAAGATCCAGTCCCAGCAGCTGTCAGGGCCTCTGCCCCATGGCCACCAACCACCAGCAACAACCGTGGAGCTCATCATTCAGTCACTCAGCCACACCTGTTCATTTTTACAGCCACTCTGTTCCCTTCCGAGCAGAGACTTACCTGTCTCTACCCACTGGGCCTGGCCCATGGTGGGCCCACAGTCCCTGCTGTGTTAGTGATGATGATGGGGTCTGGCCCCTGATCCAGCCTCATCCTCAGGTGCAACAGGAGGTGGGACGATGATGGTGACAGTGACTGACAGCCTAGCTCGCTTTAAGTCTAGAGTGAGGAGGACAGGCTCCTCACATGCTGGCCCCTGAGGCCCACAGACCTAACCCTGAAGCCTGGGGTGTGCCCGGGCAGACCTTGTAGTGCTAGCCACTTGCTCTGCGAGAGGACCTGGGAGAACCAGAGGCAACAGTTATCGGGACCTGGCTGCAGCATTTGGAGCGTGTGCAAGTTTCCAGGGCAGAGAGCCCTCTTGGATCCCATGTAGATTCCTCCCCTCCCGCCCCCTCCTCTCCCCCTTCCCTTCCTCCCCCTCCTCCTTTAGGAAGCCCTTTATAGCTCCCCAGTCAGAAAGTAGTTGCCCCGCCCACCCCCACCCCCGCAATCTGGTGAGGTTTCTCGTGATTGGATCTTTTTCTGGGATTACATGAGAACTGGGACTTTAGGGAACTGGTAGGGAAGTCACAGACTCCTGGTGTAAACCTCACCATGCAGTGTGACGTCCGGCCTTAGCTTCCCCAGCGGTAAGATCTAAGACCTGACTGCCCTGTCTCTGACTCTGAGTAAGGCAACAGTCACCTTGGAAGTTCTAAAGATGCTGAAAGAGACAGGTTTGCAGTGAACCCAGGAGTTTCCCTTAACCCCTAGAGGTCTGATTATCCGTGTGGCTTGAACAACTCTAGAACATACCTTCTGTTTTTCCCTACAGGTGGACAGATCCTGGGTCCACATGGCTCAGTAGAGGATGAAGCCCAACCCAGCAGGCTCTTCCCCAGAGGCCTGCAAAGCTGCAGGCCAAAAGGAGAAGAACTGCCCTGTCTGCCAGGCATGGGGAGGGGTCTCAGGCCCAGGCCCCGAATCAGAGCCTGGGCCTAGGCCTGGTGCAGTTTCAGGGCCTGGGCCGGGACCTGGCGCTGCTTCGGGACCTGGGCCAGGACGTGGCGCTGCTTCGGGACCTGGGCCAGGACCTGGTGCTGCTTCGGGACCTGGGCCAGGACCTGGCGCTGCTTCGGGACCTGGGCCGGGACCTGGTGCTGCTTCGGGACCTGGGCCAGGACCTGGGCCGGGACCTGGTGCTGCTTCGGGACCTGGGCCAGGACCTGGGCTGGGACCTGGTGCTGCTTCGGGACCTGGGCCGGGACCTGGCGCTGCTTTGGGACCTGGGCCGGGACCTCGCGCTGCTTCGGGACCTGGGCCAGGACCTGGGCCGGGACCTGGTGCTGCTTCGGGACCTGGGCTGGGACCTGGTGTTGCTTCGGAACCTGGGCCGGAGCCTGGTGCTGTTCTGGGCCATGGGCCGGGACCTGTACCTGCTGCTGCTTCAGGTCTGGGCCCTGGGCCAGGAGCTGCATCATTACCTGGACCAAGGGTAGGGTCTGGGCTCAGGCATGGGTCTGGGACTTGTCCCAAACCCAGTGAGCCAAAGACAGCCCCAACACCAGCACCACAGCAGAAGATTCAAGCCACACCTATGGAGGGTCCTAGGCAGAAGGTTCTGGTAACTGGAGGAGGAGGCTACCTGGGCTTTAGCCTGGGTTCCACCCTGGCCAAGAGTGGCACTTCTGTCATCCTGCTTGACCTCCGCAGACCCCCGTGGGAGCTGTCCCCAGGGACTGAGTTCATCCAGGTGCCGTGATGAGGGTCTTCGGGGACTGGCGGGGGGGCCCCGGCTGGTGGTGGAGGTGCAGAGACAATATCCGATATGAAACCAGTGGCATGGCGTTGAAGAGTACAGGCTGTTTAAACTCCAGCTCTAGCCCCAGTACTTCCCAGCTGGATAGCCATGGCCATAAGGCTCCACATCTCTGAGCCTCACGTCATCATCCAGAGAAAGGGGGCACTACAACATCTGCCTCACAAGGGTCTCATGGGGCTTGATGAAAGAGTGCACAGGAAACACTGAGCACAGCCCTGTCACTCAGCTTGATAGATGGGACTGAGGGTGGTGATGATGTCCTGTGGGGTCATATAAATCCTGCCCCACAGCCTTCCTGGTCCCACATATGCTCAGCCTGCGTAGTATCAGAGGGCCAGGTCTAGGACCTAGCAAGGTGCACAGGTGGTATTTCTGCCTTGGTCTCAAACCTCCTGCTGCTCCTCTTCCTTCTGTGTTTCAGGCTGACATCCGAGACGAGGAAGCCCTGCTCCATGCCTTTGAAGGAGTGGACTGTGTGTTCCACGTGGCCTCCCACGGAATGTCTGGTGCTGAGAAGGTGAGTACCTCACATGCAGGCCCTGGAGTTAACAGACTGGGGTCAGATCCTGGCTCTGCCCCACCCCCCCTTACCCTTTGGACCTGTGTGTTCATTAATGCTCTTCCCCTACCCCAGGCAGGGTTTGGGCTATACCAGCCTGCATTTTGCGACATGGGACCAAATGCCAGTTCTGCCACTCCCAGCTGTGTGTGTGACCTAGAGCAAGTTAACACAGCCTCTCTGAGCCTCCCTTTCTTCACCTGCAAAGTGAGGGTGTTACTAGCACTTATATCAACAGGGTCTATCAACACATACTCATACTCTCTGACTCAGAAATTATCCTTATTTGCGTATTTGCAGCACTGTTTTTGATAACAAAGCAAGGAAATAATAAAACAATGCCCATCCGTGGGGGACTATTTGTATAAATTATGCGATATCCACACAATGAAGTTCAAATGAACAAGGCAACTCAACATGTGCTGATACTGAACAGTTTCCAAGTTGCAGAAACGGTGCTTGGTATCCTCCTGTTTGCTCAAAAAGGAACAGCCAGGGTCGAGATTTGTACGCTCACACGCCCACGCGGGCCAACATTAGTAAGTGCAGACAACCTCCAGAAACATGCGGGACTGGACACTGGCCGCCTCTGGGGAAGGCAGGGGAGATGGGGTCAGGAGTGGGCGGGAGGTGAGCTCCCTTTTCACCATAAACCCTTGTAACTGTCTGAATGATTTTTAACCTCATGGTTGAATTACCTGTTAAACAAAGACAACTGTGGCGAGAATGAACATAGTTTAAAAGTCACTGAGGAATTCCTAGTGTGGCTATAAGGGTTCAATGACATACAGAGCTTCGTCCCATCGGTGGCACCCAAGCAGGTCTCACCGAAAACCATCTGTTTTCATGTTTCACTCCTCAGCCCCCTCGCTAGGGCATGAACAGTGTCACCGTGTCCAGCGTACAGGCAAGGACACAGACTCGAGGGCGAGGAAACGACCCAACACAGTTTGAGTTCCTTTTCTGTGCTAAGCACTGTCCCAGCTCCTCCCACGGGGCTTATTTCGCCCTTCTGACCACGGAAAGAGGTTTGCCCTCACCTTCCCAATGAAGGAGCTGACAGCCAGAGGGGGACAGAGCCCCCCTGATCACCCAGGAAGACAGTGGCAGGGCTGGGCCCTGAGCCCAGGGCTCTGCTCTTGGCCCGCTGAGAGCCCTGCCTCTGAGCTGGACGTTCTACAGTCCCCACCTTCACAGCCTTGGTGACAGGGAGGGAGGCAGCTCTGCGACTTTCCCACCTCATCTTGTCTTTTAGCTTCAAAAAGAGCAGATTGAGTCTGTAAATGTCGGTGGCACCAAACTGGTGATCGATGGTAGGCGCTTGGAGCTGAGTGTGGCCTGCCGTGTGTTTGCTGCCTCTCTCGCCCCCCAAACCACAGGCCCCAGGAGAGGGCCTGTGGGCAGCATGTCCTTCCTGTGCTGCAGACTTGCCCAGAGTCCTGCACGGGGTGGGTCGGTGTGGCCTTACATGCCTGGGGACATGGGGAGCAGAGTTGGCCTTTGGGGCGTAGGGGTCAGGAGTAAGAAAAGTCACTGAAATACCAAAATAGAAGACCCCCATGTGGGCTCTCTGGGCATGTCCTGCGTCTCGCTTTTCTATCTGATTCTAGAGTGCGTGTTTTTGTGTGACCCACTGAGTGAGACTTTCTCCTGACTTGTCCCTAGCAAGGTAGATCAGGGACCAGTCACAGTGAGGAAGAGTGAGCTGGCATGGCATCCAGGGGCCCACAGAGCAGACTCTGGACCCACGTCCCAAATTAAGCAAAGGACATCCTTCCCTCCTGGGCAGCTGTACATTCAGGGAGGGCTCCAGGGGCGAGCACCACCTCAGCCAACTGCCTGCACACATTGTCCACGTGTGTCTGACTTTGTGCACCTGTCACCATAGTTTGTGTCCGCCAGCGGGTTCCGAGGCTCGTCTACACCAGCACCGTCAATGTCGCTTTCGGCGGGAAGCCCATAGAACAGGGCGATGAGGACTCTGTGCCATACTTCCCTCTGGAGAAGGTACCTGGCTTCCCGGAGAAGTGAGCTGGGCCAGTGGGCCTGGGGCCACAGCCCACAGGGAAGGGATGGGTGGAGCCAGAGTCGTTCCACAATGCAGGGTGATCCCAGGAAGAAGGGGCCCCAACACTGGGTGGCACAAGCCCTCTTTTATTTCAGCTGGTCACGCTAACAGGAACTTTGAAATCAGACAGGCCTGGCCTTCAGCCACTTGGGCCACTTTCTACCTGTCTGACCCTGAGCAAGTCCCTTTATTCTGAGCCTGTCTTTTCTTCATCTTGGCATAATGCACACCCTATGAGGTTGTGGAGAGCAGGAAGTGAGGTGGTGCATGCAAAAAGACCATGCGAACCCTGAAGGGCTATGTGTGGCACGTCTGTGCCCCAGAGCAGGCATCTGGGCCTGGCCGGAGCCTCCCTGAGTCAAGGAGCCCTTGGCTGTGTTATTGCCCCAAACTCAGCTCCTCTCCCCGAACTGCTCCTGTGGCTCCCACCCAGAGGACAAGAGGGGCAGTGGGGCTCAGGGCTTGGCCATTTCCCACTGCGAATCCCTAGAATCCAACCCTCATGTGGGGTGAAGCCAAGGTCAGCCCCAGGGCTGGACTGGGACTGCCCAGGCTGTGCAGGCCTTGCCGGCAATGTCGTTGGCCCCTCTGGGGGCTCTGTTCTCCCTGTCCTCTGCCAGCACATGGACCACTACTCCCGAACCAAAGCCATCGCTGACCAGCTGACACTCATGGCCAATGGAACGCCTCTCCCAGGTAAGTCTTGTGGGCCCTGCTCACAGCAAGTGTGTGTGCCCTCTGTTGCCTTCCCTGAAAGGTATGTGTGCTTCTAGCTTTCAGCCAACATGTTTCTGAGGCCCACTCCCTTCCAAAGCACACTTCCCCAGGGCATTGGTCACTCATCAGTCAACAGATCCGAGCACTTGCTATGTGCCCCTCCCGCAAGGGATACAGCCCAGAAAAAGTCAGGCCCAGCCCCTGCCCTCACATTGCTCATGGTCTGATGGGGAAAAGGCCAGATCAGAGTGGCTCCAGTTTAAGGCCCTCTTTAGACAAAGGAGCACACAGTCATGAACATGGAGTGAGGCGGAACACTTTGGAGGGCTGGTGCAGGCGCGGGGCCTTAAAGCTTGACCCTCAGTAACTCCCAGAAAAACTGGCCTCGCGCCTGCAGCATCACCTTTTTGGCTATAGGGGAGTGGTGGCAGAGGGTAGAGAGGTGGCGGTATGACCACAAACCGACGTCAGGCTGCACGGAGTTCAAATCCGGGCTCTACCAACTCTTAGCTACGTGCTCTTGGCAATGTTTCCTCATCTACAAAGAAATGTAGATGATAGTGAAATCTGCCTCAAAGATTCTTAACATGAGGATAAAATAATGATGGGCACTATTAAAGGTAGAATGTGGATGGTCTGCGTTTATCAAGTGCTTATTTTACATGCTAATTTTATAGGCAAAAGTCGTAATGACTGTTCGCAGAATCTGTAGGTCTCTCTTGCTTTCCAAACTCAGGAACCAAATACATTCATTATTTGCTTTCCAAAATTCAGAAAGTAAAACAAATCAGAAAACTCAGTTGCCCTCACTACCTAAACTCGGACCAGTTGGATTTGGAAAGGGAGGGATGCTCGTAATTATAAACCCTCGAGATTTACGGAGAAGAAAACTGAGGCGGAGAGGTCCCCTGACTTGACTGAAGTCACACAGCTGTTAGGTGGCAGAGATGGGGTATGAACCCCTTGTCTACCCCAGGGGCCCAATACCAGCGCCCAGGGACTGACCGCCATGCTACACTATAGTCACAGTCGAAGCGGCCTCTCTGAGAACGAGCTCTTTCCCCTGAAGCCCCCCCACTGTCATCCTGGGCCTGACAGGAACTTCCAGCTGTGCTGTCCCAGAGGTCTGACCCTGCGCAGTTGGATGCTCTTCTCTGCCTAGGGCACCCCTACCTACTGGACCAGCAGCATGTAAGCCAGGCACCTGACCCTCTGGCCAAGAATTATTTATATGAGTGTCCCCAGCTTTTCATGGTCAAAAGAGTCATGGACACCCTGGGCCCAGCCCTTCTGTGACATGGCTGCCCAGGGCTCTACTGGCCAATGGCACTGCAACCCGACCTCCTTCCTCCATGTCCAGGTGACCCAGAGTTTAAAATTAGCTGCAGGCTGTTTGCAGAAAAGCTTACCTGATACCTACCTTCCAGGAGTCTAGCCTGTCACCCTGGGCAATTTCCAGTCTTTACTACCCAAGCTGGTCTCCGAGACTCTGCTTCTAACCGGGCATGGAGGGCCCTGGTCCCTGAGGCAGAGTCCTGAGATGTGCAGACCCTGCTCAGCATGAACCTGACTGTGTCCTCCTGCCTCTGGGGCCACCAGGACAAATTGCTGCATGCCTGGTGGCTTTAAAAAACTGTAATTTCTGCTCTCACCGCTCTCACAGTCACAGCCAAATGTCTGCGATCGAAGTGTCATTTGGGCTGCACACTCTCGGAGGCTCTAGGGGGGACCCTTCCTTGTCTCTTCCATCCGTTCTTTCGTGTGTGGGTGCATCACTCCAGTCCCTGCCTCTGTCTTCACATGGCCTTCCCTTCTCCCTGTGACTTTTCTCTCTGAGTCTCATAAAAATACTCGGCATGGGATTCAGGGCCCACCCAGATAACTGAGGATGATCTTATGTTGAGGTCCTTAATTGCATGTACAAAGATCTTTTTTCCAAATAAGGCCATGTCCTCAGATTCTGGGACATGGACAGACCTTTCTGGGCCACCACTGAATCCACCACACTGGACCTCACTGTCACGTACAGGTGTTGGACGGGGAAGCACTTAGGGTGTTTGGCTACGACCTGGAGACACTGGCCCTGGCTAATACATGGGGAAAGGGGACTTACACTGGAAGTGTGCGTGACAGCTTCTGGAAAATCTGTTTCCAGAAAGATGACCACCAGGGCTTGAAAGGGACAGGGTTGGGCAGCCTGGGGGACCTGGGTGGCAGGAGCTGATGATCACTCTCTTGGGTAAACCTACTCCTAGGATTTTAGGTCCCAGTGTCAGTGATGCTGGAGTCACATTCCTGCATGAGAACATGTCACTGGCCCAGCTTGGGTCCCATGGCTATTACCTCAGGGGACAGTGACACATCTAGGCTGACAGTCCTCCTAGACCTCATGCAGAGTGGGAGGGTGTCCCCAAAAGAAGATGGACTTCTGGTCCCAGGAGATAGTCTACACTGGGCTTTCCGAACTGGGGGTGTGGCTGCTTGGGGTCCCCAAACAGAACACTGTGCAGGAGACTCCGTCTCAGTAAGGAGCTGGGGTTGGCAGTTCAATAATTTACAAATAAGTAATTCTTCAATATGTAAATCTTAAGTGCAAATGGAGTGTGTGAGTAAACGGAAAATTTTGTAGGCTTTCTTAAGACTTGAAAGAAATAGCCCTAGCTGGGCAGCTTAGCTGGTTAGAACATTGTCTCAATACACCAAGGTTGCAGGTTCGATCCCCGGTCAGGGCACATACAAGAAGCAGCCAATGAATGCTTCAAGAAGTGGAACGACAAATCAGTGTTTCTCTCTCCCTCTTAAATCAATAGATAAAAAAATAAATATTGTGGCAGCCCTTCAGGCTATATCCCCAGACTTCCCCAGGGCAGAGAGACACATTCACCACCCCCACCAAGTGGGGGCTCCCTGGTAGAGAGTTTGAGAAGCCCTGGGCCCAGCTCTCTGTCTTGGTCTGGGGGACCCTGCTGGCACAGGGCAGCAGTAAGAGTTGGGGGGCAGGCATTTGTGCCAGTGGCTCCTCTAGTCTTGTCCTTTCTTCATGTCACAGCACTGAGAGGCAGGGTATTAGTGGAAAAAGCCTGGGCCTTGGCCCTCCATCTCAGCACTGCCAGGCTAAGCTGTGTGCCCTTAAGCAAATCACAGCCCTTCTCTGAGCCTGGACTTGGGTTGACTTGAGGGAGAAAAATTGAGGCTTACCAGAGCACTAGGCACATAGTAGGGCCTCCCTGGGAGTCATCATAGCCCTTATATAACTGATGATCAGAAAAAGGAAATAGCTACAGCTTTGGCACGAGGGAGTGTGGGTCTGTGTGCATCTGTAAATGGGCACAGTAGGGAGTTAAAGGAAATCACGACTCGAGGGCCACGCATACACCTGCTCTAGGTCTTATCCAGTCCTGGCCTGTGAACAGCGTGAGGACAGGAACCACTCTTGGTCCCCTTTAGATTCTCCATAGCATCCATCCCAATGCCCAGTGCAGAAAGTAGGGGGAGAAGGGGAAAACCTCTGTACAGTGTTTGTTGAATGACTAACTGTTGACTGAGAGAATAATTAATTGAATGAGGAAGTCCCAAGGGCCTGTGTTCCCTGTTAACTTGTTCAAGTAAGGGCCAGGAGATGAGGACAGCCATTCTGTCCCTCTCCCTGCTGGTCTGTCTCTCCCCTGAATACCTTCCTCTGTGTCCTAGGAGGAGGCACTCTGCGGACATGTGTGCTCCGGCCCCCAGGGATCTACGGCCCTGAAGAGCAGAGGCACCTGCCCCGTGTGGCGGTATGTCCTTCCAGCCTTAGGTCTGAGACACAGGAGGAGCCTGGGGCATTGTTCTTGTGGGTAGGGCCATCCCAGCCCATGGCCACTGCATCAGTCTTGGGGCAATGTCCCTAGCCTGGGGCCCTTAGTTCTAGAAGGTGCCCAGGCCCCATCACACCTGCCAGGAACAGCTCTCAGTGTCTGCTAGCCAGGCCTAGGCATGGGTGGCAGACACAGAGCTATGGCTCTAAGGCTGGGAACAAGGGGGCTCTGGTAGGTCCTGTCCTAGATTTCTCACAGCCTGGTCAGGGAGATAGTTACCATGGTCTCAGGTTCAGTGTGGTAAGGGCTATACAGAGGGAAGAACAAGAAGATGGGAGTACATTAGAGAGGGGAAGTCCAGGAGGACTTCCTGGAGGAAGTGATTCCTGAGCTGTTTGGAAAGAGAAGTAGAAACTAACCAAAGAAATAGGGTGGTAGAGAGAAGGTGGTCTGAGCAGAAGAGAGGGCTTGGGCCCAAACCTGGACATGAGAAAGATTAGTGTTCTAGGTTTGGAGACAGATCAATACACAAAACAGACCACAGTCCCTTCCCTTGTGGGGCTTATATTCTCACACAAGGTGATGTATAATAAACATGGCACATGATGAGGAATGTTCAAAGGTACCAGGCACTGCAGAGAAAAATGAAAGACGTTAAAAGATGAGGAAACTGGTAGGGCTGGCGGTCAGGAGTGTTACCAAGCAGGGACATCTGAGCATCGATGTCAGGGGATGAGAGGGCATCACACAGGAATCTGGAGGAAGAGCCCTCCAGGCAGAGGGAACAGCTAGTCCGAAGCCCTGAGGTGGGAACCTGCCAGTGTGTTCGGGGAGGAGGCCGGGATGGAGCCTGACAAAGGGGGGTTGTAGTCCAAGAGAAGCTGGTGCCAGATCAGAAGGGGCACTGTAAGAACCTGGGCATTCAGCCTGGTGAGACGGGCACACCAGAAGGTTCTGAGTGGGTTTAAAGGGATCCCCTGACTTTGGGTTTACAAGGATCCCCTGGCCTTGTGGAGACCAGAAGCAGGGGACTTGTTGGGGGGCTTTTGGGGGATCCGTCACTTGAGATGGGAGGGAGAAGCATGTTAAGGGAGAGGGAAGGTCAGGTGCCCGCTCTGTGACCGGCCAAGTTTGCACTGTCTGCCAGACAACCAAAGGCTCCTGGGACATGGGGTTGGGGCAGCGGGCTCTGGTCTGGAGCTAGAAATTTGGGACCCGTCAGCAAAAAGATGAAATTTAAAGCCACCTAGGCTTGGGTCTGTGTTCACTGCTCCTCAAATCCCACCCCCACCCAGAGCCACATCAAGAAGAGACTGTTCATGTTCCGATTTGGGGACCGCAGGACAAGGATGAACTGGGTGCATGTGCACAATCTGGTGCAGGCACACGTGCTGGCAGCTGAGGCCCTCACCGCAGCCAAGGGCTACGTAGCCGTGAGTCCCCTGCAATGCTCCATACTCCCCTTCCCCCAACCAAGGGCTGCAGGCAGGTGCCCATCCCTAAGGGATTCCTGGCTCATATACCTTTCTTCCTGTCCCCAGATGGCTAGTGGGACTGTTGGCCAAGGAAGCTTGGGGAGGGGTGGGGGGCAGCGGGGACGGGGGTCTTTACAGAGCATCATTAGTTTCTAGCAGTGACCCTGTGAGGTAGGCATTGCTGATCCCAGATGCTGGTCACCAAATGTTAAGCATTTAACATACACTGTCGCCTTCAATCTTTATAACAGCTCAAGAGATCCCATGACTATCTTTCCATTTCTCAGATAAAAAACTAAGGTACAGAGAGGTTAAGTGACTCCATCGGGGTCATACTGCTAGTCAGTTCCAGAATTGAAGGGGAATTGCCCAGGTCTGTCTAGGGATGAGGACTGGCTTTGACTCCTCAGTGGCTTAGAACTAGGGGGTTGGGGAGCTGCTGGGAGTAGCAAGCATCTGCCTGACTACTCCCCTTTCCTGCCACCCCACCCCCCAGAGCGGTCAGGCGTACTACATCAACGACGGGGACAGCGTCAACCTCTTTGAGTGGATGGCCCCACTGGTAGGTGCTCAGACGCCCCACCCCCACCTTGAGTGAGCATTCAGGGATTCCCCACCTCCTCTCCCCCTATCATCCTATCCTACTACTAAAAACTCAGATTTCACACTCAAAACCAGTTCTGGAAACAGTGTCCACTGGATGGCACTGGCACTGACTGGAGCTGAGTTGTGGCTTCCCCTTTGGGAGGCCTCGTGCTCCCTCGGTTTGCGACAGTCCCTCCCAGCCTGCTTCCTGATTTATGCGGAACGCTCACCCTGGGGAGTTTTGCTTGCGATCCATCATGCTGTGTGGGGGGCTCTCAAAGTGGTAAGCAGAAGGTGGCCCGAAACACGAAGGGAGGGGCTGGTCCGGGGGCCCCTGATGACAGCCCCTTCTGGAACCCTGGCCACCTCTTCCCAGAAGCCCACAGGCTCCTCCTTGGGCCCAGACAAAGGGGCTACAGAACCCTGTGCTCCAGGATACACCCCCAGGACACCCAGGCCCTGGCATGTCAATTTTTAACAGCTTTATTGAGATATAACTCATACACCATATACTTCACCAACTCAAAGCATACAATTCAGTGGCTTTTAGTATACGCAGAATTGTGCAATCATCTCCATAATACATTTTAGAACATTTCATCACCCTCCAAAAAAGGAACCCCCCCAAAAAACTGTATCTGTTAGTGGTCACTTCCGCCCCAGCCCTAGGCTACTGCTGATCTGCTTTCTGTCTGTACAGATTTGCCCGTTCTGGGCATTTCATATAAACAGAATCATTCAATACGTGGTCTTCCATGACTGGCTTCTGTCTAGCATGGTTTCGAGACTCATCCATGTTACGGCATGGATCGTATCAGTGATCCTTCTGTATGGCCAGAAATAGGCCATTCTGCAGATATTATACCTTTTGTTTGCTCATCGGTCGATAGACTTTTGGGTGTCAGTTTGGGCTGTTATAATGCTTCTCTGAACATTCATGTAGAGGTTTTTGTGTGGACATGTTTTCATGTCTTGGTTATATCCCCACAGAAGACATAGGAGTGGAGTTGCTGGCTCATATGGTAACCCTGTATTTAACCTTTTGAGAAACTGCTAGCTAGACTTTTTTCAAAGCGGCTGTACCATTTCACATTCCCTCCAGCAGAGTAAGAGTTTCCGGTATCTGCACATCCTTGGCAACACTTGTTACAGTTAGTTCTGTACAAGTGAAGACCTCAGCTGATGCTGTGCCAGCCCTTCTTCACGCATCTTCTACCACCCTGCACAGAGACTGGTTTTTCGCCCTTTAATAGCAATTTTAGAAAAATCAGGTTCTAAGCAAGTGCCTTGGAGTGTCTTTGGCTGTAGGCAGATGCAAATAAAAGCAGCGTGAGCCCTGGCTGGGTGGCTCAGTTGGCTGGAGTGTACCGAATTCTGTGCACCAAAGGCTGCGGGATCGATTCCCAGTCAGTGCACAGGCCTAGGCTGAGAGTTTGATCCCCAGTTAGGGCGCCTGCGGGAGGCGGCTGATGGATGTTTCTCTCACATCCATGTCTCTCCTCTCCCTCCCCCTCTCTTCCCCACCCACTTCCTTCCTCCCTCTCACTCTAAAATCAACGAACATGTCCTCAGATGAGGACTTAAAAACATGACTTAAAAGATCCCAAGTTAACACCCCCTCCCACTGCCATGCATTCAATTCCTACTTGAGTTTTCCAAGTCAAGGTGTGGGTATCATTTCAAGACTGGCCTGGGACTGCAGCAGGGTGGGTGGGCAAGGGGCCAGGAGGCACCTCTGTTGGCCTGGGGTAAACGGAACATGTGGCCTTTCCACACTAGCACCGGAAGGACTGTTTTCACCTCAGCCCATGTTTCCTTGCAGTTTGAGAAGCTGGGGTACAGCCAGCCATGGATCCAGGTGCCTACTTCCTGGGTTTACCTGACAGGTAAGAAAAGAATATGTGTATTAAAAGACCTCCAAGTGCCAGGAGACAGGCAGTGCCACACTTTAAACCCAGAGCCAGGATGAAGTGGAGATGCGTGAGTCCCTGACGGCACAGTTTAAGGAGACCCTCGTTCTCAGGGTCCAAGTGCCTCAAGCCTCATCTGCACTTGCCCGGCCCCAACACATCATTCCCCTCACCCTATTCCATGCCCCGGCTGGTGTGGCTCAGTGGATTGAGTGCCAGCATGAGAACCAAAGGGTCACTGGTTCAATTCCCTGTCTAGGGCACATGCCTGGGTTGCAGGCCAGGTTCCCAGTAAGGGGTGCATGAGAGGCAACCACACATTGAAGTTTTTCTCCCTCTCTTTCTCCCTCCTCTCTATAAAAAACAAACACAGAACCCTGTTCCACTTGGGTAGTGTTGGGTCCATTGTAAAGGTGAGGCAACTAGCAACTAGGCCCTGATAGGTTAGGGCTGCCCACTGTGTCACAGTGAAAAGCAGGAGAGGCAGAATTCACACCTGAGTGGCTGACTCCATAGCCCTGTGGCCTGTGCTAAAAGGCATTGCAAGTCAGGAGGAAAGGAGGCCCTGGGACTGTCCTGTCCCTCAAGGTCACCCTGAAGTTAAGGCTGTTTTTGGACATGTGGAGGTCCTGTTTCCTCTCCTTGCCCTGAAGATCAGTCTCTACTCATAAGCCCAGCACCCTATACTGGCCTCCCTCCAGCTAGAATGCAGAGCAGGTGTCAGGCATGAAGTGTTCTGTCCAGAGGACAGATGGCCCTCAAGACACAAATGGGTGTCCTCCTGAAAACCCTTGACTGGACTTGTTGTACTTTAACTGCACTGGATGCCTGCACACTGCTATCCACCGGGGCACACAGGTGGGACGGCTTCTCAAGCACAGCATCACCACAGTGACTGACACTCTTTGACCCAGCTGAGAAAAGATGAGCCACGGGTTCTGGCAGTTTTAGAGGGCTGTACAGAAATCCACAGTTCCTGCAGAACTAACTGTAACTGAGAGGTTCTTAACCCTGGCTGCACTTTAGAATCACCTGGGAGCTTTTGAAATATAAAAATGCCTTAGCCACACCCCAGAACAATGACAGCATCAGCGGGAAGGGGACAGAGGAAGCATCAGCATTTTTTAAAGTAGTCCAGAGTGCAGCCCAGTGGAGAGCTACTACTACCCCAGCTTCCTTCTCTCCTACCCAAGAAAGCAGACTGGAACAGAAGTGAGGCAGACATTACTGTGAGGTAGCTTTGAACCTGCTCAGTCTGTCCTTAAAATGTAATTACAACTACTTGTGACACATTTGTCAGCTAAACAAAGCACCCCCAGCATGTGCTGAGAACTGCTGATTTAAAGGAATCCAAGGACAGAAAATTTGTGCAAAGTGAAGACTTCCCCTAGCAAGGCAAATAATGCCTCCAACTGATATGTTCCTGAGGGCCCACTGGACCTTGCCTAGAGCCTGGCAGCCTGGTCATTGGTCCCTCTCTCCCCACAGCCACAGTGATGGAGTACCTGCACCTGGCCCTGAGGCCCATCTGCAGCATCCCACCACTGCTCACCCGGAGTGAGGTAAGCTGGATGCTGCTGGGGGGAGCCCCTGTGTCCCCAGGGTGCCCTCACTTGCCTTCCTGCCCCTTGTCAACACTCCACTCACCCCTTTGACACCATAGCTGGACTCTTGTCTAAGGTCTCAGAGCCTTCCACGTGGGCCCAGATCTAGTGCTGGCTTCCTTCATAATCATCCAGCCTCTGAGCTTCTGCTCAGGCTGTGCTCAGGCTGTGCTCTCTTGCTCTGAAATGTGACAGCCCCAAGCCCATCCCTCATCACTGCCATTTCATCAGGCTTATCTTCCCAAACTGGAGGCTCCAAAAACCAGGCTCCATGACGCTTACTTTTCAGAATGCCACCATGCCCCACCAGCTTGTGCCGGCTCTCAGTGCACACACGCGCACATACACACACAAACAGCCTTATGGTTCTAGCTTCACCATCCATGCTTACTGAATAATAAATGAGTTAAGTACCCACTTTGTACAGAATACTGTTTTCAAATAATGATGTAGCTTCTATTTGTACTTACTTTAAAAGAGGCTGCTTTATTACAGGCTGTAAACTTTATGGGTGTTTGGTGTTACTTGCAAAGTCCTTCCAGCCTACTCTCTGATCTGATTTTCTGATACCCTAGTAAATTAGGAAGGACAAAAAACATTATGATTATGGTCTCCTTTTCTGATGAGAAAAGGAGAACCAGAAAATTTAGTGACTGGTCCAAGGTCACACCATCCTGGAATTGGCTTCACACTCTGCTTAGTTCTCTCTGATTTGGTGAATGGAGACTGGGCCACGGAAATAAGCGATTTCCTACTGTTTGTCCTTTGAGCCATCCAAACTAGCAGAGGAACGAGAAAAATTAAAATAGTGACCATCTTCTGAGTGGCAGTGATATGTCAGGCGGTGTTTATCCCATTTAGTCATCACTTCTACTCTAGATGCATACAATATTTTATCATCTCCATTTACAGAGAAGGAAATGAGACACATCGGTGAAATAACCTGCCCGAGATCACTCACTAAAGTAGCAGAACTGATATTCGAACCGGGACCAGATCTAAATGATTCCAAGCCTAACCCCTAGCTTGTGAAATTAGTCAGGATCACATCCGTGTACAACAGCTGTCAAGATGCTGCTGAACTGTGGTCAGGCAGGGACCCAGCTCCCTCCCTCACCTTCCACTTGTGCGCAGACCGCAGACCGGGGGCCTTTCTGGGCAGTGTGGCTCTGGCACCCTCTGCTGGCCGGTCTGTGACACACCAACCAGCCCTCCAGTTGGACTTGCTAGGCTTTCATTCATTTAACACGTATTGTGTGCCCGGCACGGTGCTGAGCAATGGAAGCAGGACGTGTTACAGTGGCCAGTGAGGCAGGTTGTGAAAAAATTCACAAAAAGAAAATGCAGAGAGCAAAGATTATTCACTTTCCAAGGGAGGAACAGGGCTTGAGTGTGGAGAGAGACACTAGCAACAAGACATAGGCGAGTTGAGTCTTGATTAGATTGGGCGCGTGTGCTGTTGTGGCCACAGGGCTGTTCGGGGTGTGGCAGCACAGGAGGTTTCAATGGTTTTGCATAAGCTGCAGTTTGCTCCACTGCTATCTTTTGCCGGCAGCTGTGGGTGGTTAGTCACTTCTGTCTTTACTTTCCAGTAATTTCCAGTCCTTGGGACACAAGCTCAGCAGAGTAAAATGTAGTCCTGTTTAACGAAGTGACAGGCCCACCCGGCAAGTGCCACCATGACAGCAAATGGCTCCGACTTTGTCCTTTCAAGACCCAGTCCTTAGCCCAAGGGGCTCACAGTCCAGAGGGAAAGAGAGCACAGTAAATAAGCAATTCGATAAGTGACGGGGAAGTTAGGGAGGCTTCCCATTGGACGTGAGATCTAAGCCTGATATCCGAGGACACTGTTCCAGAGCCCTGCTTATCTAGCTCACAGCTGTATCCGTCACCCCAAAGCCCTGAACTTAACTAACTAGCTGGGGCAAAAAGGGACAAGAACTGACTTCTCTCCCTCTCTGCTCCCGTAAGTATCTAAGGCCCCGGGCTTGACCACAGCGGCTGTTTCAGTGCCACGGGAGAATCAAGGAGCCGGGGAACCCTTCCCAGGGTCCACATAGGCCGGCATCCTCTCAGTCCCAGCACAGCACAGAAAAGCAGGAGCTGGAGCCACTTAATCTCTCTGGTCTTCAATTTCCAAATATGCCGAGGGGGGGTAGTGCCACAATGCCACCTTAGAGGATTATCCCTTTTGGTACGGGTGCCGGATATATCCGGCGCCCAGCTGATGACCTGTGTGGACGAGCACCAGATATATCCGGCATCCATCTGTATATAATTTTTATAAATTTTACTTATATAATTGATAGAATTTTATATAACTATCTCTTAACATTAACGTTACAAACAACACTTGGAAAAAAGCATTGTTTTATTAAGCATAGATCTTATATAAGGTTAGGAGAGTCTTCACACAAAGGACGACTGACCATGTGCTATGTGCGCGTTTTCAGCGAGGCACCTCGTACAGCAGGAGTGTCTCGGCAGAAAGAGCGCTCGTAGGGAAAGGGTTAAATTAGATTTAGCCAGGGGCCAAGTACGGAGTGTGGGCTCTGAAACTGATAACTGTATTATTGCCCTTGAAGCTTATGGGCTCCAGGCCACCTGGCCGCAGAGAAACGAAGCTCAAACCTTAAGCACAATCATCCCTACATGACTGAATTCCTCTTTTGGGGAAGCTGAGTTAATCAGTGAGGGCTGAAGGCTGCACCCTGGGCCCTGCCTCAGTCGAAGACTGAGGACCAAGAAGCCAGGAGCGTTTCCTGGAGGCATTTTTCCGGAGAGCCACACCCAGGCCACGAAGTAATCAAGGGCCTCCTAAGTCACAGTACCATGCTGGGCCACTTTTGCTTTTTGTGGGCTGTGTTCAGTAATAGGGTGGGGAAATGCAGAAAAGGCATCCTGAAGGCGGAGTCCTGGAGGGAAATGGAAAGGGGACAAAGGTCTTCGCAGGAGCAAAACCCCGCACACCTGGCCTTTTGAATCGCCACCGAGGTCGCTCCCCACCCCCGCAGATCCCGCCTCTCAGGTGCCCGGCCTCTCTTCGCAGGTGCACAGCGTGGCCGTGACGCACACCTTCCAGATCGCTAAGGCCCGCGCGCAGCTCGGCTACGCGCCAGACAAGTTCAACTTCGCGGACGCCGTGGAGCGATACGTACAGTCCACGACGGGGCGGCCCCGCGGCTCCACGGCGCGGACGTTCCTGCGGCTGCTGCTCGGGCTGCTGCTGCTCCTGGGCCTGCTCGCCCTGGTCCTGTGCTCCCTGGGCGGGCAGCCGTCCGGGGTCTGAGCGTCTCCCCGCGGAGACCCCGGCCGTGGGCCCGCCCAGGCGGCCCTCCGCGTTCAGGCCAGCCCCTGCCCGCCTTCCGGGTCTCGGTCCCGCGCCCGCCTCTGGCCCGGCCGACCCGCGACGAGGTCCTAACCTTAAGCCTGCTCCGTCTAACGGACCTCCTCCCTACCTCCGTCCGGTCCTGGGTCGCCCCTGGGCGCTCCCCTGCTCTGGCTCCGCCTTTTCCTGGGCCTGCCGGTGCGCCCGAGCCCACTCCTCGTCGCCCCTCCCCCACCCCTCGTCGCCCCTCCCCCTGCGCCCCGGCCCCTCCCTTCTCCCACGTGCCCTGCCCTGGCCCCGCCCCTTCCGCTCTGCTTCCGCCCCGCAGGGCCGGCCCCCTGGGGCGACTCCTGTGGTCGGGCCTCGGTCGACTCCAGCGGCTAGTGCCGGGGAGGCGTTTTCCCGGCTTTCTGGGCTGCTGCAGCCTCCTTACGGACACTGGGCCCTCCTTGCTGCCTGAGCCTCTGGGGGTCATTCAGCATAGTAAGCACAGTACTGGCAGCGACATAAAACATCAACAAAAACTTTTTAAAAGAATTAAACTTCTCGAAAAAGTACCAGTATATTTACAACAGAAAGAATTAGAACTTAGTTGGTCATATTTTATAATTTAGTGTTGCCACTATTTGTTAACGAGGGGGCAGTGGTGATCACCATAATCTTTGATGTTGAAACCCACAGAAGTTCTTAGCCCAGCCCTGCTTTCCACAGAGGCAGTACCTCCTCATTATTTTGGTGATTATGGATACCGAGATCAGTATGTAAATACATCCATGCATGTATCATAAGACACACATGTGGAGCTGGCCCGTCAAACTGTGGACCCTGGTAAAGATGAGAACCATCACGACCCTGAGAAACCTGTGGGGGAGGGGAGGGGAAGTGTCCGTCAGAGCCCACGTGGCCAGCTTGTGTGTCCCTCTCTGCTGAACAGTGAAGAAAGTTTGTGAAGTAGCTACAAAGTGTATGTCTTCATTGCTAGGTTGAACTGTGTGTGTGCATATAACTTTTAAAAGCTCAATAATAATCTTTTATGTCTATTTAATGCTTGACAATTCAAAAGGGCTTTCATCTATAGGCTTTTATTTAATTCCTAGGGCTACCATTGCAGTGGAGTCTTATTCTCTTTTTGCAGGTGAGGAAACTGGGGTTGTATCTAACGTCAAAAAAGGGCTGGGGACTACATCTCTGCACCTGGGCTAATCTGGAGGAGCTGCCCCAGGCCCACTGGCTTAAACGAGGTACATGGTCAGTTCTGCTTTTCTGCGCCTGGACCACGCCAGGCTTCGGTTGCACTCTAGGATCTACCTCTTTCTCAGCTCCAGTTGGGGCTGGAAGTCCTTGGGCTCCCTTCTTGGTAACATGCCTGCATCTAAACTCACCTGCTCTCACCTTCCTCTCTCTACCAACCCTGAGAAATATGTTCTTAGCACAGAGAAAACAGGCTTTTCCTATTCACATAACCTTCTAGGTCTTTTGTCTACTGGCAAACCTCAGCTTGTGAAATCCAAAAGCAAACTTGATTTCCTTGTTTTGGGGGTTTCTCTAAGTTGCCTCTTCCCTAACACTCTGAAGGCATGATGTCTAAAACCTGGTCCTGGGAACAGCATGGGTCACTGTGCCAAGGAAGCTTCCCTTCTCTCTAGTGTCTTCACCCAAAAGAAAAGGAGGCGACACCTTTAACCAACAGACTGAGTCCCCATGAGCATTTTAGAGGCTTCCCAGAAAACTAGCCTTCCAGGAGGTTCTAAGAGGGCAAGTAGGAGGTCCAAGCCTACTGACACTATGCCGAAACATCATGCATGCAGAAAACAGAGTTGTCAGCATGGGCAGCCCAAGGTGACATGGCCAATCACTGTGTGTGCTGAAGCTCTTCTCTATTGTTCTTGCCTTGTCCCTTGACTCCCCATTCCCCCTCCCACTACCACTATCCCTCCACCCCTTCCCAAAACTAAGTTTTGTGATCAGTTGTCTACACTAATGTTTTCATTTCTTCTCTTAAACCCATTCCAAAATGATTTTAATCAAGATCATTGATGACCTTGCCCGTAAATTGTAAATCCAATGGATATTTTTCAGTCTATATTTTGCCAAGCCTATTAGGAGAATTCAACATCGTTGGCTACTCCCTCCTTCTTGAAATACTCTTCTTGGTCTGTACGACTCCACATATGGTTTCCACCTATGCTTCTGGCCGGTCCTCCGTCTTCACCGCCTTCTCACCCATTGTCCTCCCTCTAAGATTATGTCTGTCAGGGCTCTGTCTCGGACACTCTGCTTCCTGTATGCACTCTCTGGGTGACTCCATCCATTCTCATGGCCTCTGTGCCCAATGCCTCCTAAGTCTGTATCATTTGTGTGGAGTGTGCTCTAGACCTCCAGGCTTCTGTGTCCAACCTCCATCTCAGCCCCATGTCCCACAGGCATCTGAAAATCTGTATGAATCAAATGGAAATCATCTATCTTACAAACTACCTCCTCATCCTGTGTTCCCTCCTGTGAAGAGAATAGGCACCACCAGCCACCCAGTGGCCCCAACTCAAAACCTGGTATCACTTTTAATGTGTTCCTCTTCTTCATGTCTTCATCAGTGAGTTCTGGCATATCCACCTCCAAAATGTCTCTCTGCCCCACCCCTTCAGCCCCACACACTACCACGTGGTACAAGCTGCTCTCCTTTTTCCTAGACAACTGCTGTGGGTTTTGAAGGGAACCTCTTGTTCTTGCTGCCAGAGGGAACTTTCTAAATCCAAACGTGGAACATGCCAGCCTCTGGCTTGAAACCTTTCAATGAGTTGAGGATCAAGTTCAAAGCCTTATCTTGGCATTCATGGCCCTCCTTGCCTAGCAGTTCCACCTCATCTTTTGCTATTTATGCACTGCTATTCTCTGTCCAGTTCCCTGAGTTGCTTTCACAGCATCACTCACCAGGAGCCTCTCCCTCTCCCCTTCACTTGGCTAATCTTTCAGTTTCAAGGGCCAACTAAGTGTCACTTCTTCCACTGACTAGGGCAAGGTTAACATTAGCATAATGCACTGCACAACACTCCTCACAGGTGTGATTAATGAGATTACAATGTCTGTAAACTGTATGAGTGGGAAGATACATCTGCCTTGTTTGTTCTATAGCCTCATGACAAGCTTGGTGTCTGGCCCATAGTGGATCCTTCATAAGTAGTTGTTGAATGAATAAATAAACGAGGGGCCCTAAATCAAGACTGAAGACCAAATAGGAAGTGGATCTATGAAGCTGGGACCTTAAAGTTGATAATTCCCCACATCGGACAGACCCCCTGACACATAACAGGTTTGTGCGAAGGAGGTTTCCTGAGTCAGCGAGGGCTCTCCAAAGTACCCAGAGCCCACCAGAAAGGGGCCCTCCTTAACTTAGGTCATGGTGAAAATCGCCCCCACCTAACTTTTGTGCTTGTTGGGTTAAGAAGCCCACTCCCTGTGGCTTCAGACCTAGAAGGATTAGATAACTTGGGAACTTTCCAAAATATCTCAGCTGCTTTCTCCTGGAAATAGTGTTATCTTTCTTGTTTTTTAGATAGCAGGTTTGGTGGGTTTATGTACTAGGCTAGGGAGTAAGAGGGCCTGTGGTCTGTGCTGCAGTTTCTTCGTTTCCCCCTCCCCGCTCCCAATTCCATTAGACCAAAAAAAAAGAAAGGAAAGAAATCAGTAAATGAACAGGTTTCTGAAGGATGGAAAAAAAAAAAAAAAAAGGAGACCTACAACGGTATGGCAGCGGTGGGATTCGAACCCACGCCATCGAAATGACTGGAGCCTAAATCCAGCGCCTTAGACCACTCGGCCACGCTACCGCCCGCTTCCTCCGTTTTCCATTGAGACTATATTAGTCTGATGACGCGGCAGCATGCGGTCTACTGATCGGCCCCTGTGGATGTGCGCATGTCCGATATCGCCAGCCTTTTCCCATTCCTCTTAAGATAAACGCCGGGCTTCCCTCTGGGTCTCGGAGTCATGGTGCTCTCGGGACCCACAGCAGTAACTGTCATCACAACACAGCGTTACAAAGGAAAGGGGAGTTCCTCAACGTTAAACTTTAAGGTTCGAGCCTCAGGTATGTGTGTGTTTGATCTTCCTTGAACGTGACGTGTGCTGCCCCTGGCCGCCTGGGGGCGGTGCAGCCTCGCCGCTCCTCCCGGCCGGCCTAGGGGGCTCCCATCCCGCGGGCTGCGACCCCTACCTGCTGTCATTCACCTCTGCAGTCCTGCGTAGCCCCGTGGTCTGGCCCTGCCCCCACAATGTGAGAACCACGGGTCCAGGGGGGAAAATCACTGAAGGTTGTTGTAGATTATTGGCACGTGTGGGCGCCCTCCATCATCTCGGAGGGAGAAACAAGCCAGTCAGCTGGTCTCAGCAGCCCAGGCAGAGCCAGCTGCCTCCCAGGCAGGCTGTTCCAGTGTGCTTTTTTAAATGCCATACATGCAGAGCAAGTACATCATACAATAAACACACAGCAAACCTCTATTTCCCGCCACCCAGATGTGCGAACATTTTGTATATTTGCTTCAGATATTTTCTAATAAATCAAATGAACACTGTAGATGAGTCAAGTCTCCTTGGACATCCCCAAGTGCTATTCCCCTTCCTCCTGCCCCAGGAGTTGCAATTCCTATCAGTCCACGTGTTTTCTAATTATACCTACACATAGGCTTATCCATTCCTGGGCATATGTAAGGAAAATCACTAACAGACATCCAGTATGGTAAAGGTAGTAAGTGAGTGTAGCTGGCTGAACAATGCCCCCTCCAATGTCCACATCCAAGTGCCCAGAACCTGTGGCTATGTTACTTTATGTGCCAAAAGAGACTTTGCAGAGATGATTAAATTAAGGATCTTGAGATGAGATTTTCATGAATTTTCCAAGTGGGCCCAGTGTGATCACAAGGCCCTTCTAAGAGAGAGGCAGGAATTAGAGAAGGTGTGCAGACAGAAACAGGTCCGAACGGTGCAGCCACAAGTCAAGGAACATGGGCAGCCTCTGGACACCGGGAAAGGTGAAGGATCTAATTCTTCCCAAGAGCCCCTGAAGAGGAATACAAGGTGCCAGGCAGCATGATTTTACGACTGCTGACCTCCAGAAGTGTAAGACAAGTGTGTTGTTTGAAGCCACTAACTTTTGGTGATCTGTGACAGCAGCAACAGGAAGCCAGCGCAGTGGGTGCACCTGTCCGCTCTGAAATCACATGTCCTGAGCCTTAACTAGCCCTGCGACCTTAGGAAAGCTCTCTCTCTGGTCCTCAATCACACCTCCCTGTAATAGGGTAATAATAATTGTGCCCACCTCACAAAGTTTGCTGTGAGAATTAAATTCATTCATTGTGCAAGTATTTGAACAGGAGCATTGATCACTGGGTGGCATTCCACATACATGTCCCCTACCCCCTGCCTCAAGCACGAGTCTCTCCCAGGATGACACTTGGCCCTGCTAGAATTTCAGCACTACAAGGGCAGGTGCTGGTGTCTTGTTCACCCAATGCTACATCCATGGGACCCAGTACACTGTTGGCAGGAAGACCATTCCTTGAACCAGTGGTTTTGTGTCCTCAGTTAAAATCACACACTCTTGCAATGTGGACTTAGATGAAGTCTGAGGTAAATTTATTTTGTGGAGCTTCCCAGCAGGAAAAGTTGCAGAACTTTAGTCTGGACATGGCCAGGCTGTGGTCTGATCGATCTTCAGGATGACCGCCCACTGTGGCCATAAGAAGGATGCAGATACCTCTCCAAGTAATTCCCCCACAGTGACTCAAAGCATTCTCCATCAGTCAGACCATTTGCTAGCCGTACCCCACCCCTACCATCTCTCTCTCTCCCTTTCTCTCTGATGATTGAATTCAAGCGAACCTTGATTTGCCCCTGCTCGGCTTGAGCAGGCAGAAAGCCGGTCTTCTGGGAGAAGGAGAACTGTCTTCGGAATTCTCAGAACCCTCATGGCAGAGGCTCCTCCAACAGAGCTGAAGTCCAGTGGAGCAAGGCCATGAGCTCAGCTGTCCCCCCACCCCCGTGTTTCCTCATGCAACCCTGGTGCTGCCTCAGCTTTTCGTGTGTGTTTTTTTTTGCCTTTAAGGGTGAGACTGCTCGGCCACGAAAGGATGGGGAGGCCACAGAAACAAAGCAACTGGGCTCTGTTTAGTTTTGGGGTTTTTTTAAGTGACATTTAAAAATCACTTTTCAAAAGTAATCCGTGTACCTTATTGAAATCCGAGCGAAGAAAAGCACAAATAAGAAAATAAAATTACATTTAATTTTCTTCATGCAGTGAAACGATCCATGCTTTGGTAGAGGAAGGCATTTTTTTGACATTTTAAATTTGAAATGTAATGTAATACATGCTCATTGTAAGATTTTTCGAATGTCTAATGATATTTATGATGTTAAAGGGAAATTGTCTTCCTCACCATGGCTCTCCTTCACAACCAAATCCAAAGTAACTACTGTGGAAAAAAATGTTTTCCTATGCCCATATTTGGGCAAATGGAACTAGAGGCTCCAGCAGGTCCCGTCCTAGTCCTGGGGTTTGCCGTGCACAAGGGAAAGGGAGAAGCACGCCACCCAGATGTGGAGGATGCACGGTTCTCTGACCTGACCGCTGCCCCACCCTGACGTTAGACCCAGCTAGATCCACGGCAGAGTAGAGACTGCTTCCCCTAGGTCCCCTTGGAGGCCACCTGGTAGACTTCTCTTCTGTGCCCACATCATGCTGGCTGATGCTGGTTCCCGGAACAGGCCACTGTCCTTACCCAGGTGGCCATGTAAAGTGTTCTCCCTTATCTAGGGCGGGTCACATACCAGTACCCCCACCTAGTCTGCCTTGCCTTATATAACTCCTTAGCGCCTGCTAAGTGGTACAGAGCATAGCCAGGTCATTTTGCTGTTGCCCAAGACACACCTCCTATGTAAGTCCTCTTAATAAACTCTTAATGTAATGATGGAGTTGCCAGCCTCGTTGGTCCCTTGGCCTGGGAAAATTTCTCATACCCAGTAAGCCCCAGGACCTTCTGAGCCAAAGAGTAGTATGGGAATGCTATAGGTATGGGAAATTACATGCTTCACCAGGTGAGGACAATGGACTGTTCCAGAAAGCAGGAGGCAGGGGAGAGGTACTGATTTATGTCAGAATGAACATTGATTTCCATCAGACTAACTTCAAAGGTGAGAGTTGTGGGAAGAAATCGCCATTTGGCCCCGGGTCCAGTGTGTGGGACAGACAGTGAACAGTCTCTCCTTTACCTCTGGACATTGTTTTCTTTTTTTTAAGTATATTTTATTGATTATAATATTATAGTTTTCCCAATTTATCCCCCTTTCTCCCCCTCCACCCTGCACCGCCCAACCCTCCAGCATTCCCCCCCGCCACTTAGTTCATGTCCGTGGGTTGTACATATAAGTTCTTTGAGTCCTATTTCCTATACCATTTTTTATCTCTCTCCATCTATTTTATGCCTACAAATTATGCTTCTTCTTCCCTGTACCTTTTCTCCGCTATTCCTCCCTTCCCCCTCCCCACTGAAATCCCTCAGTGTGATGTACATTTCTCTGATTCTCTTCCTGTTCTGGTTGTATGCTTAGTTTTTGTTGTTTTTCTTTTCTTTTAGGTTCATCTGTTGATAGTTATGAGTTGGTTGTCATTTTACTGGTCATGGGTTTGATCATCTTCTTTTTTTCAGATAAGTCTCTTTAACATTTCATATAATAATGACTTGGTGATGATGAATTTCTTTAACTTGACCTTATCTGAGAAGCACTTTATCTGCCCTTCCTTTCTAAATGGAAGCTTTGCTGGATAGAATAATCTTGGATGTAGGTCCTTGCTTTTCATGACTTTGAATACTTCTTGCCAGTCCCTTGCCTGCAAGGTTTCTTTTGAGAAATCAGCTAATAGCCTAATGGACACTCCTTTGTAGGTAACCGTCTCCTCTTGTTGCTTTTGAGATTCTCTCCTTATCTTTAATCTTGGATAACTTCATGATGATGTGCCTTGGTGTGTTCCTCTTTGGGTCCAACTGCTTTGGGACTCTCTGAGCTTCCTGGACTTCCTGGAAGTCTCTTTCCTTCGCCAGATTGGGGAAGTTTTCCTTCATTATTTGTTGAAATAAGCTTTCAATTTCTTGCTGTTGTTCTTTTCCTTCTGGCACCCCTAGAATTCAAATATTGGAACATTTCAGGTTGTCCCAGAGATTCCTCAGCCTCTGTTCACTTTTTTGAATTCTTGTTTCTTCATTCTGTTCTGATTGGATGTTTATTTCTTCCTTTTGTTTCAAATCGTTGCTTTGAGTCCTGGTTTCCTTCCTGTCACTGTTGGTTCCCTGAATATTTTGCTTTATTCCACTTTGGGTATCTTTCATTTGTTTCTTCATTTTTCGACCAAGCTCAATCAGTTCTGTGAGCATTTTGATTACCGGGGCTTTAAATTCTCCATCAGATAGGTTGGCTATCTCCTCAGCGCTTAGCTCTCTTTCTGAAGCTTTGCTCTGTTATTTCACTTGGCCCTATTTCTTTGTCTCGGTGTGCCTGTTACACCTTAGTATTCACCAGGGCAGGGCAACCCTCTTTGCTGCACTGAGACGCTGCCAGTCTGGTTGTTCTGTTTGACTGTTTCTTTAATCCCTTGGTTGTTGGAGTTCCATGCAGTTTGATTTTCTGGCACTTTTGGTCGTTTATTGATTTTAGGTTGGTTGTTGTCCTTATTTTGGTTGTGCAAGGAAGCAAAGGGTTTCTATCTACACCTCCATCTTGGCCAGAATTCCTGTACTTCCACGTTCTCTTCACAGGAGACAGGGCGGTAAGGAGAGGCAACGAAGCCACTGCGTAGGTACCAGTGCTCCAGAGAATGTCCTTTGGCTGCATTTCCCCAAACAGCCATTGGTGTTTTAAAACAAAATCTTACACGTGCCCCAGCACCACTGTGAAGGTGAAAGCACCGAGATGGCAGTGACTTGGCCGTCTGATCCACCTCTGGACTCTCCTGTAAGGGCAGTCGCACAGCGTGCTGCCTTTTGTGTGTTGTTTTTCATTCGGCGTCATGTGTTTCATTCAAGGTGTATCTGTGCTGTGGCATGTACCATGTTTCATTCCTTTTCATTGCCAGTGTTCCATTGTATGGATGCGCTGCGTTTTCATTGCTTGTTCACCAGTCGGGGGACATTGGGTTGGGTCCACTTCTGGGCCATTATGAATAATGCTGTGCACATTCAGTCTTGTGTGGAAACATGTTTTCATTTCTCTTGGGGACTGGAATTGCTGGAGCGTATGGCAGCCCTGTGTCTAATATTTTAAGGAACTGCTGAACTGTTGCCCATCCTCCATTCCTGCTGCAAGTGTCCGAGGGCTCCAGTTCCCTCACATCCGTGTCAACACTTGTCTGACTTTTCATGGTAGCCATTGTAGTGGGTGGGATTTTGATTTCCATTTTGCTAATGGCTAATGATGTTGAGCATCTTTTCATGTGCTTATGGGTCATTTGTATGTCTTCTCTTGAGAGCTGTCCAAATGGTTTGCCCATTTTTATTTATTGAGTTGTAAGAGCTCTTTATATATTCTGGTTACAATTCCCTAATCAGATATATATGATTTTTGAATATTTTCTTTTCACTTTCTTGATGATATCTTTTGTGTCCTGTGGGTTGAGCTCTGTGGATTACTCTGGTGGTGGGGAAGGGGGAAAACCCAAATCCATATGGGCGGGGAGAGGGGTTTTTCTAGGAGAGCTTGAAGAGGCAATGTTGGTGCATGTGAGACAAGGAAGGGCGGGCTTCAGGACAGGGGAGCAAGGCTTGGAACTGGAGTATGCCAACAAAGTGTCCCCTGTGAAAGGTTTATTTTTCCTCTTGCATACTGTAACATTGAGGAGACAGGGTGTTTTCCTCCTATATTTGATTCTCTTTTGTCACTCCCAAACTCTTCAGTAAACAACTTTGTATGATGGTTAAAGGAGGTGATTAAGGAAGGACCAAGCATGAGCTGAGAATGAGCTGATGCACACCTCCTTGCCGAGGCCACCCAGGGTACCTGTGCTCCTACAGCTCCTGGAAGTGATGCCTGCCCCTCCCTTCTGAGCTCAACTCAAATGTCATTTATTCAGAGTAGCTTTCCTAACCAGATTTGGCTTTGTCAGCCCTCATTTCCCCCTGTGCTTTCCACTCCTAGCACACTTCTCAGTTCATAATGTTATGGAATAGTAAGAAATTTTCATTTTCCCTTTCCCCCAACTCCTAGCACAATACTTGGCATGCAGTAGGAGCTTAATAAATATTTGCCATAAGAATGAATGCCCAGAAACCCTAGGTTTACATCCTACCAGCTCAGCGTATCTCTGGAAAAGAGATTCCCTTTTATATGGCTGCTATAAAAGATCCAGTTTAGTGTCTTATTGGACTGGATTGGATCACATGCTCATCTCAGAACCAGTCAGTGGGGTAAAGACATCGAATATGCTGATTGGCCAGGTCTGGTCATGGGTCCACCCTTGAAGCCAGGGAAATGGGGTGGGCTGTTCCCATAAACTGAGAATAGGGGTGCGGACTAGTTCCTTGAAGACAAATGAAGATGCTTGTGCAAAGAAGGGGGCACTAGCTGGGCAGGCAACAATTACAGAGGCTCAGCAAGTTGCCCACAGCCGTAGAGCTACACGTTGTTCAGTCTGTTGGGGTTTTCTTTGGTCTCGCTTTGGGCTTGGACAGACTAACTCACACTCTGTTTCTGCCTGACTTTCCTGTGGTCAGAATTACAGGTGCAATTCTGCCTTTTGCCAAAAACCAGAGGATTTTTCTTGAAGGGACTGAAGGAGTCAACACTTCAAACCAAAATATCTTCTAGATCTTACATTTTTCAAAACTTGGAACACAGAGACCAAAGGGTAAAACACTCAATGATGGTTTTCAGGAACATTTTTTTCCCACACCTCCCGCCACTTTCTAAGATGATGCCTGTATATCGGCCCCCACCCCACGCCTCATAAACTTGAACCTACTTCCTGCAAAGGCCATTGCAGCTGGCAAGCTGAAGGACTTTGCTCTCTCAAAGGAATCTCAATTTTCAGGGGCCTCAAAACTAGAGTCCAGGCTTAAGGACAGGACAGTGGAGGGGCCAGCATACACCCACAGCTGAGCGGAATCCCGGCTCTGCCACTTACTGTGTAACCTTGGGAAAGTCACTGAACCTGCCTTGTCTCCCTGTGTATGAAGTGGGACAATAAGAGGGTTGTGGGGAAAGTTAAAAGAGATAATTGCCCATGAGTAAATTATCACAGTGCCTGGCACAGAGCAAAGGCTCTGTAAATATCAACTCTTACTGCACCCCCAAAAAGCATGTCAGAGCAGGTGTTGTAAGTGACAGGCGACCCTTGACCAGAGAAACGTGTTCACAACCTAGTGGTGAAGGGGATAATGAGCAATAGATAGGGGTCCATTCTTGTTAAGAAAAATGTAAATTCAGTTGACTACAAAATGGTTAAAGTCCCGTAGAGCTGCCCTGGCCTGGTGGCTCAGTTGGTTGGAGCACCGTCCTCATTCACTGAAATGGTGGAGGGTTTGATCCCCAGTCAGGGTGCATAGAGGAGGCACCTGATAGATCTCTCTCTCTCTCTCTCTCTCTCTCTCCCTCTCTCCCCACCTCCACCCCTCCTCTTCTCTCTCTCCTTTCCTCTCTAAAATGAATAAACATATCCTCAGGTAAGAATTTTTTCTTTTTTTAAAAAATATATTTTATTGATTCTGCTATTACAGTTGTCCCATTTCCCCCCTTTATTCCCCTCCACCCTGCACACTCCCTCCTACCCACATTCCCCCTCTTTAGTTCATGTCCATGGGTCATACATATAAGTTCTTTGGCTTCTACATTTCCTATACTATTCTTAACCTCCCCTATCTTCTACCTACCATTTATGCTTCTTATTCCCTGTACCTTTTCCCCCTCTCTCCCCACCCACTCCCCTGCTGATAACCCTCCCTGTGATCTCCATTTCTGTGATTCTGTTCCTGTTCTAGTTGTTTGCTTTGTTT
>VMDR010002416.1:0-92937 GCA_007922815.1 Macrotus californicus
ATTACGTAACATAATATACTGTTGGGTTAGTGTCAATTTCTCAAACTCAACCAGGCTGCTGTAATGCATGTCTGACCTAATTTCTATTCCTCTTGGGGGGAAAAGAACCAAAACACAGACATGTTGCATTAAGAACACTACTTTTCAAATGGACTTTACCCTTGCAATTTTAAGCCATACCATGTTCCAATTCATTCTGTAAGTGATATCTGCATATGTTTATGTACAGTAAGAAATGACCGGCTGTGTAGTGTAGTGTTTGATAGACTTCTCTGTGTTCAGTAGGTTACATACAGACACTAACATGTATGAGAGTCCAGTGCCCTGTGTTTCTTAGTGTAAAAATACTGAGTAAAAGCATTCACGTAACTTCTCCTTAAAAGCAATCCGATGCTAGAGCTGCGGTCGAGCAGTGGAAAATTAATCAGCTCTAAGATAGATTCTTGACTTTACAAGCTAGAGTCACAATAACAACCAAATCAGAGTTTTCTGTGCGAGTGCTACTGACATAAGAACTAGTGTTGGAGTGAATTCTGCCTACAGTTACTTGTGCACCTGTTCATGAGGGTGTGCATTCGTGTGTGTGTGCGGTGTCTCAGCCTGCCTGATAGAATTTTTGTAGACTCGGTGTTTTAATGGACTTGGCATCCCATTGCTCTGGCCTCTTCTGGCAGTAACCCATGACACTAACAACTCATCTACCCCATGTGACCAAAGTCCAGTGACACAATCGGCCGGGATTTACAGTTGCACATCAGTGAAAAAAATCACAACGGAAAGCACAGAAAGTGAGAGCTGAAAGCAACCTCTGGGGCCTTCATTCTGAGGACGGATCCACTGAGGCCCACAGAGCTGAGGAGTTACACGACGGCTTGGAATTCCGCAGCAAAGGGAGAGGAGAACTTTGCGCTGTGGTTTCCTCTTCTTCCGAAGCCTGTCGACCTCTCTGGTGGGCTGTGGATGAACTTTTCCAGGGCGGATGAATACCTTTCATGGACTCAACTCTTGCTTTAAAGTTTTTCTTTTGTAGATTTATATATTCATTTTTTAGTTAGCATCTACCTCTCTGGGAAATCAAAGGAGGGTTAATTTAGGGGTGAGTATAGACTTTTAAGGAAAACCATGTGATTTGAAATTTTTAATTGCAAACCATTGTTCCCCTCCCCACCGCCTTCTTTGTAGAGGACAATGTGTGTTGTATAAATAGGACACTATGAAGCATGAATTTTTGTCTTTATTAATGATCTTGACATAAGCCAGAGAATGCTTATTATGTTTAGTAGGGCCAAGTAGGCTATCAAAAAGCATTGTCTATGGAAAATTTCTGTACAGTGACCTGAGGCATAAGTTGTAATGAAAAGCAAATTTGTTATCAGTTCCAGTCATACTGTGTGATCAGAGAGCTATTAAGTATTTTCTTTAAATATATAGTTAAGTTCACTCTTCCGCACAACTGCAGAGTGGATCCCCTGAAAGATGGACCAACGGGGGTGCAGCCCTTGGGACTGTCCAGGTTGGCACGGCTCAGTCGAACTTTCTGTGATGATGGAAATGTGATATAGCCTATGTGGTCCAATATCAGGCAGCTGAAATGAGGTTAGTTTGCCTGAGTAACAGGGTTTTGTGTTTTATTATTTAATTTTAAGTTATTTAAATGTAGTCACTCATGGTTAGTGGCTAACACAATTGGCCAGCACAGTTCTGGATGGTTATGCAATGGTGTCTAGAATCAGAGTGTGAGGAGTTGTAACAGCGTAAGGCTAAGAAGACAGCTTGTGGTTTAATAGTAACATGCAGCTGGCTAAAAAAAACCAACAACAACAACAAAAAAACCACAAAAAAACAAACAACAAAAAAAAACCCAAAAAACAAAAAAACCCAAAAAAACAAAAAAAACACACAAAAAAACAAAAAAAAATAGAAAAACAAAAAAACACACCAAAAAAAAACCCAAAAAAAAACACACAAAAAAACAAAAAAAAATTAAAAAAAAACAAAAAAAGAAAAAACAAACAAAACCTTTCTTGTCTTAAAAAGTATATGATCTCAAGTACCATAGTAAGAATTCATTGATTGCCCTTTGGGGTTATCCCTTAGATTCTTTGGGTCAAAGAATGATCAGAAGGATCAGTGAAGCTTAAAGAGTGCTGTTGAAGCCCCTCTTCTGGGATGAGTAGGTGCATGTGAATCTGTTGTCCAAAAATAGTAGTTAGACAGTAGCGGTAAAACCTTTGACTTGCAAGTTGTGCATGACCTGTAACTGTGAAAATGCGTTTAGGGTCTTGTGGCCAAAAAGTAAATGTTACAGAAAAAAAAAAAAGCCTGATGAAATCCCTCTTCACTTCCCACACCTTGCCCGGACCTCACTGCTGCATTAGTAAGGTGTGGGGTGGAGAGCAAGCATGTTTTACACTGCTCGTGGAGAGGGTTTCTGTTTGCCCTTGGAGTCTGCCGGCATGTCACTGTCCGTGGTGTGGCATGTGTGGGCGTCATGTTCCGTTTGCCAGACTATAACATAGGTACTGTTTTGTTTTGGGTCTTGTTGGGTTTTTCAATTTTCTTTATCACTGAAGGAATTGAAGATTTGCAGCCGGGCACAGACACTTTTTTTTTTTTAAACATTAAAAAACATCGCCCATGGAAGTTACTAAGATTGGTTTTTAAGTGGGTAAATGGAAGCAGAAAATTCAATGGGAGATATATATATTCATGGAAAGATCAGGCTCTTCCTGATAGTACAGCATTTGTTCCAGTCTAGATTTTGATGTTAATGAGTTCCCATAGCTTGATTTGGAAACCCATGCTGTGTCAAAATTGGCTAGTCTGCTTTTCATTGTTTTCGAATATAACATAAACCAAATGCATTTGCTCCCATTTGGCAGGGTTGAATTGATTCCCCCACCCCCAGAACTCATCAATGGGCGTTGACTGTTCTTTTTAAACTTGCTTTTAAAAATTACTAAAAAAAAATTTTTTTTTTTGGCCAAAATGACAGTTTTTCTTTAGACTACCAGGAAGTTAGAGATCCAAAGTTACTGGTATGAGAGGAGTGATCTGCAAAAGATTTGAATTTCTATCTTCTCTCAGAAAAACGATGCTGCTAACCCATCGGCATTTTGTTTGCACACAGTCGAGTCATCAATCTGTTGCTCTGACGAAAAGTGAGGGGATATTTCAAGCCATTGATTTTTTTTCTGACAATTGATTCACATATAGGTGTAGAGATATATGTGTAGGTATATGATTTAGCAGTAAGGAGTTCAATCAAGTAAAGATGTTTTTGGTCATGTTTTTCAAGTTGTGGGTTGCATAATGTTGAATGTAGATGTTCCTATCTTAACAAATTTCTATTGTCTGCATCCATTATGTCAAGCTGTCCACCTTTCTGTATATAACTAAACTCTTGAGACTTTCCAAGTATATGAAGAGGTGGGTCCTACATACATTCTCTTGGAACATTGTTGATGGTTGAAGAACTTAAGCAGGCGGGGCGTTTAATTTCTGTCTTCCAAATGCCTTCTTGTTTGGCCCTGCTCAAGCGGTCCTGGGTAGAGCATCATTTTTCCTGAATTCTTAGAATGTGGCTCTGGTTTCTCTGTACAAGTTTCCTTGCACAGCTGAGCCAATGATCTTGGGGTTTTGTTGTTGTTTTTTTTCAGGATTTACTGCCTGGGGTATCCCACTATCTGAATCTCACTTATGGTGTGGTGGTGCTTGAAAATACTCATGTAGCTAGACTTTCTTATTCTAATCTAAGGTTTTTGATACTATTCATATTATGAATCCTTTTAGGGACAATCAATAATATCTGTGGCAAAGTACTGAGGGGTCTCTTGAAGTCTGCAACAACATGGATATTCCTTGTTTTTCTGGGGGTGTTTTCTCTAGCTATACCTGTTCTTCTAGGACACTGCCCTAAATTCATCATCCTGGCTTGGTTGTAGGGCTAGTGGCCCATGTGCAGGTCCTCTGCGGTCTCCCTGGAGTGTAAGTTACTGGGCTATTCTAACCAAATTATGCTCAGTTTTTAATTTGACATTGGCTTTCTGAGAATCCAGGAGTAGAAGGTTGGATATGATGGATGGTGGTGAAGGAACTGGGCTGTAAGAGGAAGGAAATAGATGAGGCAACTGCCCCTCAGAGGGACCAAGGTGATATTTATGTCATCTCTGTTCAAACAGTGGCAGGATGGATGAGCTGCTATCTTTCTTACGCTTGCTTCAGACGATTCCTGTATGGGTTTTCCTGGCTGAGGTACAACCCAACTACTGAGTGGATCCTGTGTGGGAGATGTGGAGGCATGGCCTTGGACCTATCCCAAAAGATGGACAGATCTGCCCAGAGAGTGAGAAAAGATTGGCGTAAAAGGGAAGGAAATCTGTAATGGGATTGTAGGTCCAAAGCAAATTGGGTAGAAGCTGGAGGTCAGTCATGGCAGAAACCAGCTGAAGCATGACAGTTGGGAAAAATGGCCAAGCACAATTTGTCTTGTCAGTGTGGGCTACCAGATTCAGTCCACGATGTTTCCGTTGAAGACATTCAGGGAATGCGCTGAGCAGATGTGAGGGTCCAAGGAGGCCCCACGAGTGGGCAGCCATGCTGGGCAATTTCAGAGCCTGCTCCAGAGTTGGTGCTGAGTCACGGACAAAGTCTGCTCACATCCTCTTAGCCCTGGAACACAATGCCTTTACCTAGGGATGTGTCCTGACTTGACTAGGTTAATACCATTGGGAAGATGCATTAAGAACATTTAGCTTTCTGTCTTTTCTGTCCTGGTTATTGTCATTTATCCTGTTTTTCCTTCCACCACTTGTTCCTGTTTGCCTCCCTTGGCAGTGGCAGGTGGGGAAGCTGGTTTCAGCTCAGGGTGGCTTTAAACTCCAGCATAAGCCACTCAGCTGCTGCACGGGGTTCCTACCCTCACGGCTGGACCGGTGGGTTGCCTGGCCCTCTTCATAACTAATACTCCAGTCAGATGGCTAGATCAATGCTGCTCAGAGGCCACTCACTCAAGTCTGTGACAGGTTTCATTTACAATTATGTGGATTATTTATTTTAGGAGCTTTTCTTTGAAAGGGTTGAATCGCCCTACAGATAAATGAGCTGCTGAGCTGTGTAGAAAACACTGTCTAAATGTTGCCAAATACTGACTTCATAAGGGGGGGGGGGCGTATCAAGCTGCTGTGTATAAATCTGAATGTCTTAAAAGCATTCTTGCTTGCTCTCTCTGTTGTAGATGGTGTCTTAGCAAGTCCTGAGTTTTTCCGATGAACTCAATTTTAATATATGGTATTTTTGTATGCCAAACTGGTGTCTTGTCCTTTGTATATGTGCTAATGTTGATTTTATGACTACTATTAAAACACATTTGCTATGATTAAAATTCATAAAACGATTTCAAATAGACTCATGTGTTGGTTTTTCTTTTTCCCTACTCCGCAGAGATTTTTTTTTTAAATGGCTGGAATTTCCATCATTAGCTACTTTTAAGATTTTAATAGACTAAGCTTTATGCAACAAGGGGCTCCCAAACCAAGGACTTTAAGTGGAGGTGACCTTCAAGTGGTTCCTCGGAGGAGCTGAAGAATGCATTTGTAATGAGTAAACCCAGGCATGTTTTTACAAGTTGGGTTTTTGTGGCTTCTGGTGGCCCTGCCTTTTTCTTCCACTGTTCAGAAATGACGCTGTGTGTGTCTGGCCCCAGGTGGAGAATAGCTTCAAGCACCTGTAGTGAGAGATGCTGTGACCCACCTCAGCTCTGAGTCTGGAGAGGTATCCTTCAATAAATGTTCTCATCAGTGGGGTGGAGGATGTTTCAGAGAGCTGTTTTTGATCAAAGCATCCTGTCTTTCAATAACTCTGGATCATGTCAAGGAATTTCAATTCAGTTTAGCAGGTGGCCTCATCCTAATTAAGGGGTTTTGATGATCTAATATGCATGGATGCTATGGTAAGCACGGTCTGGCTCTCTGGGAAATAATTTTTTTTAAGCGAGAGGTTACTGTGATTCAATACCCATTTCTTGTACCAAAAATGAAGCTTTGTAATAGGGAGCCCAGATTTTGAAAGTATGAAAATGCATTTAGCATATTTTAGAACTTCTGGTGTAGACTTCCCTGGTCCTGAGTAGCAAGGCAGGGTGGGAGGGAGTGGGGAGAGGGAGACTCACTGTTGGAGAGCTGCTTGCTCTTGCTGAGTTTTTCCATCAGCCAGAGCTGCCTTAGCTTCTCCATGCCTTAGGTCTTCCACGCCAGAGCTGGGTTGGAGGCAACTTCTCTAAAGCCTTAGTGGGGACCAGGGCCAAGGGGGGGGGGGTCATGAGAGAACCCTGCCTGTGCGTCTTGTCTGGGGATAGCCCACTTGGGCAACTCCTTCAGATGACACTGTTTGGGTGGCAATGGTTTTGTGCCTTGGGTCAGGCAGGAAGGAGAGGTGAGCCTGGGTCAGCTCCAAGATCTTTGCCTTACAGGCCCCTCCCTGTAAAGGGGGGCTAAGTGTGAGTAGCTGAGCGTCTGGGGTCAGGGAGGGATGTGGGAGGGTACACAGAGAGGGAGTGGAGCCAGGCCCGGTGACCCCTGGGTGCCACCCTGACTGTCACTTTTTCCATACATACCCACCCTCCAAACACTTGGCCAGGTTTCCTGAAGTGAAAGCCTGTCAGTCTGCCAATGCATTATTTTTCTTAGTGCTTTTGTTTCCAGTGATGATTCGTACAAGAGAGACCCATGTTCAGTGCACACACTAAAAGGGACCACCCTGGCTGGATAAATGGCACCTGCAGGGGGCAGGGGGAGGGGAGGGGGTGCTAGAATTAGACTGAGCCTCTGCTTTTCTTTTTAGAGGTTTGAAACCTTTTGCACAATTTTACTGGACCCCCCAACATGATACAGCTGTAACTGGAATCTGTCCCTTTCATGTACCTACTGCCCCCCAGCATTCCCCATCTCTCTTCCCACAAATGTGCTTGACAAATGATTGTTTTTATTTTCATTTGCAAGTGAATGTATAGATGTACATGACATGTGTATGTGTGCGTGCACGTACATGCTTCATCAAGATCTGTCCAGATCATACATTCAGCCATGTAGCATGTGTGTGCATACATGTACATGTATGGTCAAGGTCTGTCCAGATCATACATCCAGCCATGTAATATGAAAAATAGAGACATGTATTGAAGAAGATACAGGAAACATTGTACATAGGACAATGATGCCTCAGTCCCCTTCAAAGTAGGCACCTTGGGACCTCACACAGCTCTCCCAATCACCATTAGCTGCCCCATCATATTTTCCTGAATCTCATCAACATCCTGAAATCTCTTCCTTTTCAGAGGTGACTTTAGTTTTGGGAAAAGGCAGAAGTCACAGGGCACCAAATCTGGGCTGTAAGGGAGCTGAGTCACCTGGGTGATTTGATGTTTCTCAAAAAAACTGCATGAGATGTGATGTGTGAGTGGGTGCATTGTCGTGATGAAGCGGCCAATCACCAGTTGCCCATAGCTGCGGCTTTCTGAATCATCCCAATAGTTTCCACAGAAATGTTCAAGCTTAACACAGAATTCGATGCAGATTTGTTGCTCTACTTGCTCTGTCATTTTGAATGCGATGGCCACACAGTACACACACTCACTCAACAGTGTCTACCGCCCCCACTGACTAGTACAGTGAAGTGTCATTGTTCACACATGCACATTCCAGTCCACTCTCTTTGGCTGCCAGGTTACATCAATGTTGCAGAAACCATTCTCTTTATGTTAATAATGGTTGGATTTTTACGAGACCTCATATGTATACACATATAGACATAGATAAACATTTTATGGACACTTGGCATAGATATTTTTTAAGGTTGAAAGAGTGAAGATCTTTAGAGAGAGATCAAAGTAGAGAAAAGTACTTAGATTTGGCTACAAAGAAAGAATAATTTACATAGAATCATGAGGAAAACTGGAGAGAGGGAACTTCCCCTTCGATCACTTCATCCTTCACTCAGAGTTCCCACTGATCACCAGGCACTGGGGCTGAGAGACAAGCAAACTGGAAACGTCCCCTGTTCTCGTAGGCCTCACAGTCTTGTAGGGGAGACAGGCTTTACTAACTAAATGATGTTTACGTCCAATGCCGAGAGAGGTACCTGATATTTGAATGCATTTACAGGGAAGAGATGGGCTGACCTGGTGGGTCCAGGGTGCAGAGGTAGAGGTGTTTTCTTTTCTGTAGTCAGAAAAGAAAGGCTTTCTGGAGGAAGTGGCTTCCAGGATTAGATCTGAAGGATAAATTGGGACCAGTCAGGACCATGTGAAGAAACACATTCGAGAAGGAACAATAAGAGACAAAGGAGGCCTTTTAGGAGAGAGAGAGACGCCCTTTCTTGTTCGGCTCCCTGCCGTTCCTGCATTGCCTTGTGCTGTGTTCCCTGGCAGTAGATGACATTTCAGTATGACTCGCCAGTCCCCAAGAATACCTACAAAGGGGCATTTTACAAAGGAACAGTATGGGGGCTATTTCACCAGAACATATTTTAATCAGACATCATTACATGTGAGACTGTCCCACAATGGACATCTCAGCTCATTGTGCTTGCATAACACGGGGCTATTTTCCTTTGCCTACGCCACGTGTGGAGAAAAGGACACGTGGAATCTTTTGTTCCAGTACTTATGCTATTAGTTTCTGAATCAGGTGGACTGAGAGTCTGCTATTGCTGACGTAGGATGCAGATCAGCCTCTGTCTAAGGCAAAGCCTGGAGAAAAGCATTTTCCAAGCTATATTTTGAGATACTAGTAGGGGTTATATGAAAAATGTTTTGTGGTTACATAAACTCAGTTCAGATAGTGTTTTAAATTGCAGAACTTTTCAGAGCTTTAATATGTGTCTTAGTTTTAGAGAAATAGAACCAACAGGATGTGTGTGTGTATTCTCTCCCCCATATATGTGTACATGAGATATATAGTGTATGTCTACACATTTTTATCATATATACATACATAGCACGTATCTGTAGCCATGTACTGCTATATCTATATATCTATGTATCTGTGTTTTATGGCTCTCTCTGTATGTCTATCTATCTATCATCGATGGGGAGATTTCTTTTTGGAATTGCCTCATGTCATCATAGAGGCTGGTAAATGCAAAAAACCTTCGAAGTCGGCCAATAGGCCGCAGGCCCAGGGAAGACTTGATGTTGCAGCTTGGGTTGAAAGGTGGTCTGCAGGCAGGTTCTCCCTCCGGCAGGTCAGTCAGTCTTCTCACTTAGGACCTTCAGCTAAGGGACTAGGCCCTTGCACATTACGGAGAATAATCTACTTTACTCAAAGTCTACTGGTTTAACCCTTTCGGTATGGGTGCCGGATATATCCGGCGTCCATCTGATGACCTGTGTGGATGAGTGCCGGATATATCTGATAGAATTTTATATAACTATCTCTTAATATTAAAGTTACAAACAACACTTGGAAAAAAGCATTGTTTTATTAAGCATAGATCTTATATAAGGTTAGGAAAGTCTTCACACAAAGGAGGACTGACCATGGGCTATGTGCGTGTTTTCGGCGCGGCACCTCATACAGCGGGAGTGTCACGGCGGAAAGAGCGTTTGTATCGAAAGGGTTAAATGTTAATCTCTCTGAAAAATACCTTCCCAGCAACATCTAGACTAGTGTTTGACTGAGTATCTGGGTGTTGTGGCCTACCCCAGTTCACACATAAAACTGACTACCACAGTATGCTTAAAGGTCTTTGCAAATCTCTGAAAGGGGAACGCCGTACCTATCCCTTTCTCCCAACTTACCTAAGAAGCCATTATTTGCAGAACACCTATTAACATCTGGTAGACTACACATTGGGGAATATTGACCTTGAGTCATGATTGACAATTTTTACTTATCCTAGATAATCAACATCTGGAAAAAAAAATACATTAGTGTATATAATGTATGTAATAAGATTAAACCACTAGTTCATATGTTTGCTTCTGTATTTTAAAACAATGTGATGCAAATGTAAATTTGATACTTGTGTTAGACTTACGTTATTGGTAGATTTTAAGTAATTTGCATGCTAAAATTCCATGCACTGCACACATTACTAGAAAAATCACATTAGCAAATTATAGGGGAATATACATCTGCTTTAGTAATAAGGAGGTGGATGATTCATACTTGAGCACAGTGCATATGTGCTGGAGTAGTTTTGGAAAATTATAGCCTAAAAAATAATAAATATTCATTAGTACATACTGTGGGGTTAAAAACAACCCACAACAAACTAAATTGATAATGACGAGAAAAACTAACAATAATTTGCTATTAAGAAGCAAGAAGAGCAGCAATTAAAAAGCATCATTGCAAGCAACATTCTGTGGCAGATGATCAAAACTGTCTGACACAGCCTGAGCATGCTCTAGCAACGGAGTCTAACCTGGTCCGGTGCTCTCTCCTCCACGAGACAAGCCGTTACATAGACTCAGACAGATTGCAAATGGAAAAGCCATAATCATGCAAGGCAGTTCTGGTAATGAATCTGACCCCTCCCCCAGATTATGGGAGTTCGACTATTTGCATACACACATGTGCAGTAGGAGGAGTCTTGCAATGTTAGTAAAATACTGAATGGGAGCCATGCCTAAATTCTCTAAACTCTAAAATGCATTTATGCTAGTCTGAAAATACCAAATTGAGCAGAACATATGTAGGCCACTATTAATGAGTTAATCTCACTCAAGCATTTAAAAAGAAGTTTTGGATGGGGGGGGGATGGAATCCGTGAGGAAGACTTGTTGACCCCCAGTGAGTGGTACTTTGAGGACCGCCGCTGGAGGATTGGGCAAAAAAAGGAATTTATAAACGTGCATAACACTGAAAAATAAATTCTATTTCCATTCCATAGAACATCAATAGAAATATAAATTTCAGGGAATGAAATCAATAGTTATAATATTTACTTTCAAATATACTCAATATACAGGCCATATACGAACAATCTGTGCTTCTGTGAACTTCCATCAGTTATGTATTTTAAACACAAGTCCCCACGGAAACGGTTAGGTTCCCTAGTGACTTCTGTTTCCTGATTGTCAGTCACCATTGAGGACGAAGCACATCTCCTTCCCAGCTTCATGGGGGGTAACGAAGAAGTGGTCTCAATTTTATCCCATGTGAACTGCCCCAGTCTCCCACCACTGGGAAGGATAACATTCATTCCAAAATAAAATGTTTGTGCCTCCTGAAGTTTCTGCCAGCTCTCTGAGCTTTTTCCAAGGAAGATACTCGGTGGTTTTTATTTTTATGGACACCACTGTCAATTTCAGCAGGACTTCAGCTTATTTAATTCTGGCAAGTGGGTTTTGCTCTGAAGAAAAAGGATAGACCGCATGTGTAAATTTGGAAGGGAAGCAGAATGAGTAGTGAATGTGCGGTTAAATGGGGGAAGACTTCCTACAAGAGATTTCAAACTAGACACCACTGACAGATGAGATCCTGCTGATCCTGCGAGGCTGGGACCTATCCATGCTTCCCACTCACTGTCGCACCCCCAGCACCCAGTGGAGTGTCTGATGCTCCGTAAAAGATTTGCTGAATGAGTGAGTGTCTGAGCCGTCTCGTCTGCTGAGATAAGTCAGTAGCATCAGGCTTCGGAGGCTCTGACAGTTCTGGAATACGCGGGTGGCTGGGACTGTCTTCTTTGCCGATCTCATCACTTTCTGCCCTTAGATTCTTGCTATTGCTCTGGGGAGTCGTTTGCTCTCTCCTTCCTGCCCATCAAACCCAGTTTAATGAGCTCTTCCTGTTCAGCTGTCTTCCTGCCACAAAGTCATTTCCTCTTCCTCAGAAGGTTCACGCTCCAGGCTCACCGGCTTGGCCACTTCGCTTGTTAATCACAATTCATTGATGAGCCTGTACCGGCCCTCTTGGTTTGACCACCTGCTGATGTTGTGCTCTTCCCAGAGTCCATTCATTTGAATACATGACTGTGCTCTATTTTGTTGCATTTAATTGTGATACGTGGAACGTGTTTAGGAGGGAGAGGACAGGGCTTGGACTGGAGTGAGGCAAGTGAGGCACCTAGGAGGCATGCACTGTCTGAAAGTCCTTACTCACCGCACCTCAGGCCCAGCTCTGGGGGGAGGGAGGGAGGGTAAGTATGAGCATGAGCGTGTGAGTATGTATGTATCAGCAAATGTGTGTGAGTGCATGTCAGTCGTGACTGTGACTGGGTCGAAGGTAACATCCAGATATACATCACTGGTTTTCCCAACAGTTGCTAAGACAGTCTTCTATACATAATAGGTGCTCAGTAATTACTGGCTATGCCCAAGTAGAAAATTATCCATATTACAAGGTCATACTTCATCTTCCCAGTTGAAAGATCCAGAAAAGAATCGTGTTTTAGGCCAGTTTGAATATGTATCCTTATACAGGGGTAGATGTGAAATGTCTGCTTTAAATATACTTTACCTTAATTCTGCAACACATTTAAATCTTAGATAATTTTTCTGTCTTTGCCCCTTTAAAAAACAGTTTTATCAGGTGACTTTTACAAGAACCTAAAATGAGCAGTTTCTTCATATTACAATGGGGACGATAATAACAGTACATGATTTATAGGGTGGTTGTGAGGGTAAAAACACAGTTAATGCAAATAAAGAATTTTGAACAGTGCTGGTGTGTTATGGCGTCTCAACCAAGGGTGGCTACATGTCTACATGTGTGTGCATGCATGTGTATGTGTGTTTCTAACTTATGTGTCTAACCGAAGTAGAACCTTGTTATCCAGTCTATGACCCGCATAGTGGGAAAAACAGTTAGGGTGTGAAAATCGGGGCTACTTCCTCTTTCTAAGGGGTGATTGTTTGAGGTGTAGCCTTCCCTTCCCTGACTCCACTTTTGAAAAGACCCGATTTCAAATCTCATGAATTGGAGCTGTGGGAAAGGGCAGCTGGAAGACAATGCCTCCAACGTAACAATGACTCACTGTACAAATATGATTCCCTTTATTTCTAGAATTTCTTCATGGCTTTTGAGTGACTTTTCCTTTCTCTGTTTGCTTTTTTTTCTGAAGCAAAGAGCCTATTTCTTATTTCATTACAGTCTCCACTTTGCTCTTCAAGACTGAGCGGTTTTAGGTACATTTAATTCAACTGGATTTATTTGAGAAGTTCAAGTACTAATTTATTTATTCCATTTATTTTTACAGCATGCCCATTACCCAGGGATTCTAGGCACATATAAATGACGTGCTAGGCAAATAAGGACTGGTGATGGATGGATAGTGAGCAGTCAGTCCAGAAACATTTATCAAAAGGAGTCTTACCTTCCAGAATGGCTTTGGAAGCAGGCTGGTCTTCCAGTTCTCTTGGATCCTGATGTTTTAGGTTCATGCTCCTTGCCTTTTTATTTGACATATATAAGACAAGTCCATGAGCAAGGGCAGAGTGGGTAGAGAGGAGCCCCATGCAGGGCAGGGGGGGTCCCAGAGGTGACAGGTGTCCGCCAATCATCTGCAAAGGCCTGGGCTTTGTCCCCTGGAGGTCAATTTATTTTGTGATTCATGAAGGAGAAGGCTTTGGGGTAGATGATCCTGCGTGTCCTTGAAAGGTTGTTTCAACCTGTGTTCAAGGAGGAAAAGGAAGAAAAGATGCCAGTACTCACTAACCAGAGGGAAGCAAACCAGGGAGGAACCAAATCCATGATCTGCTGAAGGTTCCTACTCAGGAGAAAAACATTAACATCAAAACGATCAAAGAGGAACCAGAGTGTCATCGCTGTTCCTCTTTCTAAGCCCCACCTCAGCTGAGGAGACCTATTAGGACACCACACTGTCCTTGTCACTTGCTGTCGAGCAGGTCACTTCCCCTCTCTGGACCTCCATTTTCTTATCTGAAAAATAAGGAAGTTGGTGTGCAAGAGAGGTTTTCAAAGAGTGTCCCCAGGGGCCACCAGGGTTCGAGGAGGGGGGAAGGTATGAGGGAGGCCACTCAGTTAGTCGGTGTGGGTTTTTTTCTGCTAAAAGCAGTTCTACCTGAAGAAATACACTTGAAAATCAGTCTTCCTGGTGAATTCTAAGGTGCTTTCCTGTTCTCGACTTTCTGCGGCCAATCTCTTCTTGCCAGTGCGGCTGACTCTCACTTGGGTCTAAACTCTATGTTTTGGCAGCCTCTCCCACGGGGGCCAGGAAACAAATTGCCACTGTGACCTTCTTCAAGGCTGTTTTCCTACCAGGTCCTTGTGAGGGTAGTACCTGGAGGCCATTTGTCATTCTCAGTTCGATGGGGTAAAGTGGCTGATTTCAGAAAAGCAGCCTCTCGGTAGTGTGGCTTTGCATGGGCCTTTCGGCCCAAAGTGCTCTCTGAATGGGCATTATTATTACAGCAGCACTAATCTCTTTGTACAGAAATAAAACGCAGACCTGGCCATGTAACGACAGTGGCCGAATTGGCCAGATTTAACTCTGAAGGAGCCAGGAAAATGACGGAGGTCAGGGAGCCACAAATAAATGACAACTGAGCAAGAGGTGGAAGATGGAACTTAGCTGTTTTGAACGCCCTCAGGTTTGGGACACAGGCGGATGGAAACACCAGACAGAATGAGCATGAATGAATGGGCAGAGCCCAGCTCAGCTCGCGGCTCCCACAGAGGGCAGAGGGGCCTAGAAGCTACTGAATGGGTCACCAAAAGCTTTTTGGTTTTCTTAGTGATCAGGACAGAGCCTCATGCTGCTTCGCCTTCCCACCTAAAGCAGAGGTTTTACAGATTCCACCCGGCAGCTGGAAGGAAGCACCCTGTCTGCTGCCCCATAAATCCTTGTTATTAACTGTTCCCAAGCTGGGTGTGTGGATAAATGGGTTCGCCGCTTGCTTAGAAAGCAAACGGAAGCCATCCTGCATTCCCTCCCGTTTGCTGGGCCATTGGTCAATGACTGAGAATTCTACAGTCGGCTAAACTTTTCGGCTTTCTTGAAATTTTCCATTTCTGTGACCGATAGCCCATTGCCAAGCTGATTTCATTTCCTGGGGATGCATAGGCAGGGAAATTGTTTTAATCTATGATGTCATGGAGTGGGGGTGCAGGGTACAGCTGGACCAGAGTGAGACTTGGGTCTAAGCTCAGGCTTTGCAATTTGTTATCTGTGTAACTTGGGGAAGATGAGTTCAGCTCTCTGAGCCTCATTTCCTCATCTGTAAAATGGGGACCAGAGAACTTCCGATCTAACATAATCAATCTGCGGATCCAGCAAGATAATGAAGCTTGCAAAAATCCTCCAGAAAGCTTTACAATGCGTATAAATGAAATGCTTCAGTGAACAGTGAATACTCATTAAATACCTATTTAATGAAGGACTATAAGGACTGTAAGAGGTAATTAAAGAAAAAGGGCATTTGTTTATTTTGTTTCCCTTTTTTGGCCACTGCCCTGGTTTAGATGCTCAGCAGGAAGTTCCATTGGACTCCTGGGTAAACCTTCACTTTGCCCTCCGATCTATCCCTACAGCCCGCTTTTCTTCCTCTGCACTAACGCAAGTGTGCTCTTTCAGAAACTGCTGACCCCTGAGCCTGGCCCTCCCCTGATTAAACCCTTCTCCCCCCCTATCCAAGTCATCAGTGAGACCAGAGGCCAGGTCCCTTATTGTCATGCACAGGTTCCTCATTCCTGCCCCCACCTGTCTCTGCAGCTTGTTTTAAGCTCCAGCAAAATTAAAGGATTGTACATGTTCCCTGAATGCGGCTGCTCATATATGGTCCCACCCTGCCTGCCAGTCTGGTCTGACTGGTAGACTCTACTCGGTTTTCCAGTGTAGGTGTCTGTATGCCAGGTCGCTTTTCTGACCCTACAGAGAGGGCTCATCAGCCCCTCCTCTGTGGTACCTCCTGTCTTTCCTATTTCTCTTCTTGTGCTTTGCACTCTTGCAGGACTGATGAAAATACATAGCTCTGTCCCCCACTGAGCTGTGATCTCTCCAGAGAGGGATCTTGCCCATGACCCTCTGTCCCAGGGCTCTGCAGAGAGTGATCTCACCGGACTCCTAGTGCAGGGTTTGACTGCTGAAGAGGTGATGCCCTCAAGGGCTAAGAAGGTGTGTCAGGGTTTCTGCCCCAACATTGATGGCCCCATTCAAAGGATTGGATTCCTCCTTTTATTTCACTTCCTCTCTCTGTTCTTTCCTCTTTTCTTTCTAAATATTTGTCAACTTTCCTACTGAAGGTTGTCACCACAATCCTGTTGTATAGTGTGTCCTCTGCTCCCAAGCCTCAGTGTGAAGACTGGGAGGGGACCACCCTGCAGTCGTGTGTGGGCTGCGGTAGCGGTCTCTCTAACCACCAATAGTCCCAGGTCCCTCATCAGTCCCTGATTAGTAAGTAGTACATATTCACTAACAAGGACTTCTTTTCATACGTTATTTACATTATTTAAATATATATGATGATACATATATAATATATGAACTTTTTGGTTATGTTTCAAGAAAATGAAATTACTAAAGTTTTCTGAATAAATGGGTGCTACTGTGTTCATGTATATACATGTCATATATAACATTGGGCATTAACATACATATGTGTTATCATTATTATCCTGGCTTGTCAGATAAGGGTTCTCAGGCCCAGAAAGGCTCAATAACATTCCTAGAGCCATGCAAGAACTTCGTGATGGTGCCAGGGTTCAAGTCCAGTCCACTGAAAACCCAAAGATTTGGGTCAATCAAGATCCTTCCCCTTTAAGAGAATTGAAGCTCTGAATGATGTATACATAGGTGGATTTTATGCCAAAAGCATTACCCTTTTTGTGTATGTTGACCACTAAATAGGGAAAAAGAAGTGAAGGAGAGATGGGGAAAGGAACAAAGTAAAAACAGAGTATTTGTGACCTGGCTGGTGTGGCTCAGTGGATTGAGTGCCAGCCTGCAAACCAAAGGGTTGCTGATTCAATTCCCAGTCAGGGCCCAGGCAACCACACATTGATGTTTCCCTCCCTCTCTCCCTCTCTTCCTCCCTCCCTTCCCCTTAAATAAAATCTTTTAAAAAACCCCAAACAACAGGATATTCGCTACAACACAGATAGACCTTGAGAGCATTATGCTTAGTGACACAGGCAGGTGCAGGAAGACAAATATTGTGTGATTCTGCTTCTATGAGGTACCTAGAAGAGGCAACTGCAAAGACACAGGAAGTAGAATAGGGTTGCTGGGGACTCGGAGAAGAAGGAGTTATTTGTGAACGAGTATGAGGTGTTTGTTGGGGATGAAGAAGACTCAGAAATACACAGTGAGGATGCATGACACTGTGAATGTACTTAATGCCATAAAATGGTTAAAATGGCAAATATTCTATATATTTTCACACAGTACAAAAAACAACTAAGCAGTAAACGGGGAGCCTGGCTATAGAGGTTTTCTAATCGCGGACAACAGCTTCCTCCCGAGGCAGCCGGAAAGGCGTGAAGCGTGATCCGGGGCTCTGCCATTTGCTCTCAGCAAATAGAGTTTAATTAATCACGGCTGATCCCCCCATCAGCGGCTCTCAGCAGCATGGTAGTGGCTCAGGACAATTCCTGTTGACACAGCGAAATTATGATCAGGGGGAGTGGGGCGGAATAGCTGAAATTTCCTCTTCTACATCAAGGACTTATGCAAAGTCAAGGCACTCTATCTAATATCAATTCAGCCGGGGTTCGATGTATTCTGCATACAGCCAAACTAGTGTCCTTTGAAACGCAAAGCCTCCGGTGACAGGAAAAGAGACTTTTTCTCAAGTCGCCCACCTTCCCCACCTGGGTCAGAGCTGCAAAGGCCAGTCCAGTTCAGCCAGAAACCCACAACAGGTTGACGTTCGTTGTCAATATTAAAAAACCTGGCTCTTTCTTACACATAGCTGGAGTTGTCACTTTTGTTGAAAACCAGAAGATTCCAGGGACATAGGTCCCACCCTCCTACATGGCAGAGTCTAATGCTGCCCATCCCAACTGGGCATGTGGAATGATCCTCTCCACCCTGCCCAAGTCTTGCTCGCTCACGCTCTCTGTCTGACCCCTATGGACCTTGCTGCTCCCGTCTCTGGTGTTACCTCACCTCCCCCTGCCTCACTTCCTCAGGAGCCCTTTGCCGGGTCCCCAGTCCCCACCCTTGGCGGCTCTGCATCCCTGTAGCACACTTATTGTGTCTACTCCACTTCTGCCCCTTATTACGTATTACCTTTTATAAGGTAATATAGACATGACGAAATGTTCCAGATTACAAGCACAATAGGTAGGTACTGCAACTTTAGACAATGATGAGTGTCACGTGGAAAACAAGGCACAGTGAAGAGATTCCGGGGGACTGGGGTTTAGACAGGGTGCCCAGGGCACTGCGTGATGAGTGGGATTGTGAGTTATAACTTTTTTCAGGAGCTGTGGGAGGTGGGACTGGGTGGGATTCCTACAGATTCTACCCGCTGAGGATCTTACAGTGGAAGAAGGAGGCGGAAGCTATGTGGACTATAATAAAGGTGAAATGTGATGTATTTTTTTAAATAGGAGTTAATATTTACTATCAGCAACATGCCAGGCTCTGTGCTAAGTAAGCACTTTCCATGATTTAACTTATCCAACCACTGGCTACCTCATTTTTCAAAAAGACAAATAAACATTGGCTGTGACTCAGAGAAGATAAGCAATTTGCTAGGAAGCAGCGGGGCCGGGGCTCAAACCAGTTCTCTGGCTCCAAAGTTGTGCTCTTGACCCTTGCATCCTGCTGACCTCTCTAAATGTGATACATATTCCAACAGAGGTGTAACTGAAAGGGAGAGCCTACTTTTACTTAGGAGGAGGGAAATCAAGAAAGGCTTCTTGGAGGAAGGGGCATTCGACCTGGGCCTAGATGAATTACTAGAATTCAAGAGGAGGATATTTCAAAGAGGTTCTAATGTAAGCAGATGCGAAGTTAGAAGGACTCAGGGCATGTAAAAAGAAGGCAAGAAATTTGGGTTTGGGAAGAACTGGTGGATAGAAAGAATAAAAATAAGTTGACTAAGAAAGTTTGAGGTCAGATCACAGAAGGTCTTAAATGCTAGGCAAAGGAGTTTGAACTTTGTTGAAAATAGCAATGGTAGTTATTGAAAGTTTAGAGCCGAAAAGTAGGAGGAAAGCTTGTGTCTTAAAAGAAATACACTGGCCAACTGTGTGAAGAGGAGCTTTGACTGGGGACCTGTGGCTGGGGGCGTCAATGAGGAGCCAGGAGGTGAGCACACTCATTCAGTAGCAGAAGGATTAGCGCTTGTAAGGAATGTGGGAGGGGAGGGTGAGGACATCGGGAAGGAAGAATAAAAGATAACTCAACCTGGTGAGGAGTCTAGATAATTCTTTATTTTCTTACGATGTACACTTTGTTTCTGCTTCTGACACTTATCTTTGATCCCCAGACAAGAATCAAAAAGGGAATTGTACTGCGAACACTTTTTTCCTTTGTGATATTCAGTGAATGCAAATGGAACAAAGCTACTTAAATTGTGAGCTGTAAAGCCTCCAATCTCTTCACCCAATGAAAACCTCATTAGCCTGCCATTTGAAAAGTAGCACATTCAAATCTGGCTTGTACGGTTTGATCCCTTTGAAGTAATAGTTTTTCTGGAGTGTGGCAGGAAGCCTGAAATTTCAATTAGATAAGCCAGAGGTTTACCTGTTGGAAGAGGCAAGGTATTATCTTCCTGTTGCTAGGTGATAGGTCTCTAAAGCAATAGTTCAGTCTTAAAGGATCAGGGCTCTTTTTAAATTCTTTTTCTTTTGAAAGCAAACATCAATTTAAAACTAACCCCAAATGCCCCGCTCTGGTTTTATAAGGAGTAAAACAACCTGCCTGCCATAAAACCCAAACCTTCTGCTCCCCAAACTAGGGAGCCCTGATATGCACAGATAACCAGCCCTTACTGCCTCTGAAAGGTAGGGGCAAGACTAACGGCCACCAAGGTGACTGCCAGCAGCCACACGCACTGCTTTGTATGCTTCGCTGAATCACAATTTCAATGTCCTATGTACTATTTTTCTTCCCTTTAATGGACGTCGTGAAGTGAATTTTGTGACAGCTTGGCTAGGCTCTGGTGCCCAGGTGTCTGGTCAAACACTAGTGTAGATGTTGCTGGGAAGGTATCTGTTAGAAGTGATTAACGTTTACATTGGCACACTTTGAGTAAGGCAGCTTACGCTCCATCCTGTGGGTGGTCCTCATCCAATCAGTTGAAGCCTTAAGAGCAAAGACTGAGCCCTCCCTGCCCTGCCCCCCCACACTCTCAAGAAGAAGCACAACATAAAAACCCTGCTGCATTTCCAGTCTGCTGCCCTGTGGGGCTCTGACTCAAGACGGCATCATCAATTTTTATCAGAACTTCCGCCTGCTGGCCTGTCCGACAGCTTTCAGACTTGCCGGCAGTCCCAGCGGCGTGGTCCAATTTCTTAGAGTCGGTCTCTCTCACACGCGCACACACGCGCACACGTGCACCAGGGGCGGAGAAAGTAGGTTTACAGTAGTGAGTCTGCAAAACAGAGCTTATTCTTCTACTGTTACTTGCTAATTATCATATTATTTATTTGTATTGCAACTGTAAACCTACTTCTGCCTACCCTGTGTGTGTGTGTGTATATGTAATATCTGTATCTATTTGCATGTCCATATGTATACCCAGGGGTTCTGTTTCTGTGGACACACTGAGGCTCACATAGGCCAGCTTGTTCAGGGTCACACAGGTGATAAGTGACAAATGATGGGAGCAGGGTCTGAGAGAAATCTGCTCTCCCGACCACTAGACATACTACCTCCTGCAAAGGAGAGCGAATTACTCATGGCGATCATATTCAAACTCCATACACAAAGCCCGGGTAAAACCAAATGTTTAATAAATTTGATCAGATTCTAAGTAAGGAGGTGTGGATGATAGAAAGGACCCTCTGGCCTTTTCCTACCAGCGCCACTTTGTCTCATCTCGGAGCAGATGGCCCCATGCCGAGTCTGCTCACCAGGCAGTGTGTCTTCTCTCTCTTCTGAACCTCCTTTCTGACCTGGCCCATGAACTCCGAGTCTCCAATTTGCAGCTAGTGGCTCTAACAATAATTCAATCACAGTTTTGGATTAAGGAAGAGGAAGGTAGTTTGGATTCAAGGGCTGGGAGAGATGTATTCACAGCTGTTATCACAAACATTTCTTTTCTCTTAAAGATGTGGGGGTTCAGTCCTCAGGGAGATTAAGTGTATGCATGAAATTTATGAGGCCACTTTAAGATGGGAAAGCATGGCCCCCAGGGTGGAAGCTAGTATACTCCCGGGGATGGAGCAAGTGTGCACCTCCAGACCCCAGAACTCACCAAGGGTGGGGATGCAGCAAGGCACCATCTTCCCTGGGCTGCACTTACTGGGGATTGTCAGAGCTGAATGTTGTATAGGGGGCCCAGGATCAAAGGGGGGACTTCCATAAAATAGTATTTTCTGAGAGATCCTCACCTAAAAATCTGTACCCCAGCAATGGCAGATTGGGGTAGATTGTCTACACAAATGGCCACAATGATTTCCTTCACTGCCTCTCCATTGTGCCTTCCATGCAGGCGCGGGGCATAGCCATGTCAGCTGCCCTGAATGGCACATGAGCTCAGACTTGGTGAGCACTGGGACTGGCTTTCTGTTTCTGAGTTTTGGAATCCCTGAGACCACCATGGGAAGAAGTCCAGGCTGGACACTGGACTTCTTGGAGGAGAGGCCCGTGGAGAACATGTGAGCCATCCCAGCTGGAGGTCTCTGAACCAACCAGTCTGCCAACCACCTGTCACTCAAGGGAGGCCTCCTGCCCCTCCCCCACCCCAGAATTGCCCACTTGAGAAAACTCCTGGCTGATGACAGAATTGTGAGCTAAATAAAGTGGTGGCTCTTTTAAGTTACTTCATTTCAGGGAAGTTTATTATGCAGCATCAATGAACTGATAGAGCCGTTCAATAAATCATTCTAACAAGATTTTAAGTGTGTCTACAAACTTAAATAGATGCAACATACCCATAAGGTATTAACCTTATGAATGAACCTCAATTCATTACTTTTCTATACTTTATATGATTTATGATTTATACTTCAACAATCCAGTTGTTACAATACACCAATATCAAAGTATATTAACTTTCTCTAAAGTCTAACTAAGACTATTTCATAGTGAATTTTAGCTTTTTTTCTTTTTGGTATCTTGATGTCAGTGTAATGAAAAGGCCAGACTGACGTCAATATAATAACATGTAGAATTTGCATAATATCTCGCATTTCCCCAAATATCCAACTGTTGTTCATTAGGCCGTTTAAACTGTATTTGGGTAAATGGAAAGTATACGTTCTAATACGTGCTAACCTAAAATACAAAGGCTTTTCAAAGTGAGAGGCAAACAAGTACTTATTGATCTCTTATTGAGATCAATAAGAATAGCTATTTGGGAATGATACATTCAGGCAGAAGCCTAAATAACGCTCCAAATAGGAGACACAGGCAGAGGTATTGATGAGAAAAGGGAGGGGAACAGTTACCTCCACAGAAGGAAGGCTTTTCCTTTGCTTTTGTTGTAAAAACATAACACAGTGATATTCACTGTAAACCAGGTTTTTAATCATCATCAGTCCAGTAGTCAAAGTAACTGCTTTCTTGTCACCTTTGCAAACAGTTCTTTGGGAAACAAGGGTCTTTTGCCCTGCGTTTGACATTCCAAGGTGTGGGGTGCAAGACGTGTAAGGCAGTTTGTCCGACATGGCGACTCCGGCTCCATTTGGAAGTGGCTCCATTTGTGTTATGATTTACACAGGCCAGCAGAAGGTAAACTCTATAAGGGCAGCTCTACTGCCTGTTTGGTTGTTTACCCACAGCACCTAGAACCTGAAATGTAGTAAGTGCTCAAGAAAATGAATGAATGAATGAATGAATGAATGATGTTGAACCCAAAAGTCTTGGTTAAACGTGTAGCTTCCTTTCAGGTATTGTAAAAACACTTCTTTGTATTCCCTATTCTCTATCAAATGGATTGCTGCCTTCATCCTTCTTATCTTTCCAGCATGGCTACCAATGTTAAAAAATATTTTGCCCTGGCTGATGTGGCTCGGTGGATTGACAACTGGCCTGCGAATCAAAGGGTTGACGGTTTGATTCCCAGTCAGGGCATAGGCTGGGTTGCGGGCCAGGCTCCCAGTAGGGGGTACGCAAGCTGCAACCACACACTGATGTTTCTTTCCCTCTCTCTTCCCTTCTCTCTGAAAATGAATAAATAAATAAATAAATAAATAAATAAATATTCTTTTAAAAATATTCTATTAACTCCTTTTTTAGAATGAATATGTTAATTTTCCTTAAGGTCTGCAAATCACCCACCACATCAGAGTTCTAGATCGCCACTGTTTATAGTATTGCTGTTTCTTCTTCTTTCAATCTAACAAGGCAGAGAACCCGCCAACATCTGTAAGAACTGATTAGGCCATTCGTTAGGCAATCCAAAGACACCAAGTGCAATGGTGAGCGGTCGTCTTTGTTTGAATGAATGCCAATCACATTCTCAACGTCAGGCTGTTATATTAGGGAAGAGCATTGAGAAAACCTGGAAGAGCTTGGGCTGTGGTTTGATCAGAAATTATTTTTTCAGAGGCTGTTGAATTCCAGCTCTAATAATTGCATGAAAACTGAATTCTTAGCCTTGCCTGCACATGTGAATCACACAGGGCATTTAAATATATATATATATTCTATATTATATATGGGTATAGGTATATGGGGACTCTCTGGACTCTGCTCAGTTTTTCTGAAAACCTAAAACTGCTCTTAGAAAGTCAATGAAGAGCACGACAGGCAGAAAGACAGAAGGTGCCAACATACACACACACACACACACAAATGCAGATACGCAAACACTGATGTCTTGATGCCTGCTCCCCAGACCAAATGAATCAGAAATTCCTGAGGCCAAGCCCTGCGAGTCTGGGTGTTTAAAAGCTCCCTAGAGGCTGCTAACGTGCTACCAGTGTGGGGAACGATTGCCTCACAGGTGCTGCAGCTTTTCCAGCTAGGGGAAGTAGCGCTGTGATGGCAAATGGGTAAAGAAGCTTGGTTTTGCTTTAAGATGTCTATTAGTTGGGGAGTGGAAATGATGTATAGAGGCGTTACAGGCCCAGAATTGAGCTCATGTCTGGAAATGGGGAAGCACTATTAAGCAATGCATTCATCACTATTGTGCTCAGACACCAATTGTCTAAGAAAGCACTGTTGGAATCAGCGATCTTCTTATTTTATGAGAGCCTCGGCTGCCTGTCTGTGCAAGATAATGGGCTTGAATTTAGCAACCATGAGTACAACGGGTTCAAGGAGACAGCCTCCTCACCCCATATGTTTACAGCGAGATAGGCTGGGGTTGGCTCAGGGTTCTAATTACAGTAATAACCGAGCATCTTTCACAATAAGCTGCAGGCAGAATCCTAATTAATGAACTCAGTTCATCTGAAGCAAGGAGTCTACCTCCTGCGCAAGAGGGGCACGTATCCATCAAGCCCGGGCGAGAAGTGGGGCCTGCAGAATGGGTTCTGAGAATGCCATTTGATGCCTTTGATCACAGGCGTTCTGAGCGCTTTATAAACATTGACTCTCCCTGCACTCTTGGGAAAGTTACTGGTAACACACTGACTGTCGGGTGTGAGCAAACAAGCCTTTGCTCGGTTCACCCCAGGAGAGCAGCCTTGTCAGCAGCTGGTGGGGGCCCTGGGATCCTGCAGGCTCACTCACGGCCCAGGCTGGAGGAGGGCCAACGAGGGAACAAGCCATGGTTGGTAGACGAGAGAACATGTAGAAAGCGGTGTTTCTGGTCCAAGTTCTGACTCACACTGGGGCCTGAGGCAAATCTCAGATTTCAGCACCTCCATTGAGAAATAAGGATGATGCCTGTTCCCAGTTTCAAAAAAGTGTTCGAGATGTGTGCTTCCTTTCTTTTAGGGGCTCTGCTTGCTCCTTCCAGCCCTAGACCTCAGTCCCCAGCTCACCTCTGCAATCCAGTGTCACAGAAAAGAGTACGGGAGTCAGCTAGGCCCGAGTTCAGATTCCAGCTGTGTGCCCTTAGGCTAATTACTCACCCTCCCTGGGCCTCAGTCTCCCCATGCCCCAAATGCCCTGAAGTAGCAGGATTGTTGTGAAAATTAAGTTAAAGGGGGATTAGGATCCTCTTTGGCTTCTGCCTGTACTTTTCATACTACGTGGCCTGCTGCAGACAGGGTCAGGAGGACAGTTCTCACAAAATGTGACTATTATTGCTGTCGCAGTTGCCTCTACCCCTTGCTGCAAGACTGGCATGGGTAGACCAGTTAGGAGATCACTATGAAATGCAGCCAAGATGGCACGAAGGCCTCGTTCAGAGAAGCGGGTGAATCTGAGAGCCATTAGGATACAGTGTATTGGCCCTGGCCTGGTGGCTCAGTTGGTTGGAGCGTCGTCCCGCACACCAAAAGGTCAGGGCGCACGCCTAGGTTTTGGATTCCATCCCTGGTCGGGGCATGTACAGGAGGCAACCCATTCATATTTCTCTCTCACATCAATGTTTCCTCTTCTCTTCTCTCTCTCCTTTCCTCTCTCTCTAAAATCAATAAGGTGAAGATTAAACAAACCAAAAAAGACAATGTATTTCTTGATTAGGCTGCCACTTAAATCTGTGGCAGAGGTTCGGGAGGTCCCCCCTTAGGCTCCTGTTTCTGTCCCAACCAGGGGTACCCCACTGCTTTTGTCTTCTGAGCCTGCTGTAACAAAGTGCCACAAACTGGGGTGCTCAATAGAAATGTATCTTCTCACAGTTCTGGAGGCTGGAAGTCGGAAATGAAGGCTTCCTCTGAGGTTTCAAGGAAGCAGCTGTTCCATGTTTCTCTCCTAGCTTCAGACAGCTTCTGGCAGTCCTTGGTGTTCCTTGAGTTGTAGACACGTCCATGCATTCCCTGCCTCAGTCTTCATCCGGCCTTCTTCCCTATGTCTCTGTCCCCAAACGTCTTCTTGTAAGGACACCAGTCATTAGTTTAGGACCCACTCTAGTAGGACCTTATCTTAACTTGATTATATCTGCAAAGACCCATTTCTAAGTAAGGTCACATTCATAGGTACCGGGGATAGAACTCAAACATATATTTTTGGGGACACTATTCCATATACAACACCCTTTAAAAGGTTTCTGTCACAGCCAAGACAATTCAGTAGCCAACTGTGTTGTTTTTACTTTCATGAATTTAAAAAATGACACCTACCCGCTGTATGGTGTCTTTGCTCCCAGTTGTCTGGAAACAACAGTCTTGAAGGGTAGGTTGAGGCCTCTTCCCCCTGGAAGTGAGTGAGCCAAGTGTTAGGGCTTCGAAGGGGCTTGGAAAATTGGATTAAGCCTCCACCAGCCTGTCCCGGCCAGGCCAACTCCAGCTGCCTGCCTACCTGCCACTTATCAGGGCTTTATCATCGAACAACACGTGTTGTTACCAGGGCTCCTGGGAGTAACTTATCAGGTTCGCCAATATTACATTTTTACAAGAAATACAATTCAGATGATTCAGAAGCAGACTTTACAGAGCATACTCAATACCAGGTTACTACATCATCGCAAAACATTTATAACTGGCGAATGTCAGTCATCTGAATACTCGTATCCCTTTTCCTAACACACAGATCATACCACCGTTAAAGTCTTCCCCATGACACACTGTTAGGCTGATCAATGGCCTCTCGGATGAGCAGAGCATCATATAGTTTCTTCTCAGGGCCACTGGCCTGCCCGAGGACTTTCCAAATTCCCCGGACAGGTAAATCAACATTATTATAGCCGAAGGGAAAAGGGCGCGCGAGAGAGGGAGAAGTAAAAGACGATGTGAACTTCTGGTTTGGGTGTTTAATGGTGATTCTGCCAGTGTAACAAAGGGCATGTTGGAGGTGGAGCTGGTATGTGTAGGGGCTAAAATGAGTTCAAATGTGAAAGGTTATAGGTACTTTCACAGTAAACCTCCCCTCCCCCCAAAGCAAATCTGCCTCAGGCCTTTTCACTGCATAATTAATTGGCTGCAGAAGATATAAGCACAGAAAATAAAAGAAGGCCATTATAAAGGACATAATGAAATATATTGCAAACATGATAATACGCCAACTTAGCAGTCTTTCGTTCATAGTATTATACTTATTTTCTTCATTTGTCTCCTTGTCTGGCATCACATTTTTCCCCCTTTTTTGCTAAAATTTCTTTTTTCGTTAAAAGAGGTATCAATTTCCAACTAAAACATTGATAATGCTCTTGAAGACTTGTGGATTTGAAGCCGGGTCTTTTATATTTACCACAGCTTGGGAAACTTGGGTTTTGACAGTTGGGAGGGATCGCTGTGCTCACCGAGGGATATACCGTATTTTGCCATGTATAGTGCTCACTTTTTTGCCCAAATTTCTAAGGGAAAAATAAGGATGCATATTATACATGAGTATAATGATTACATGCTATGGGTATAATGATCTCGTGTATAATGTGCATAACAACGTAGGTGCGCATTATACACGGAAGCACACTAAATACGGGTGGTGTGCAATCTGGCTTCATGCATAGTCATCATCCACTATTTTAGGGACACCAGTCTACTCCTCACTGAACAGACCATCATGAGGACTAAGGTTTACATCCTATAAAAGGGGAATACTGCAAGACCTTTGTCAACGGAGAGAGGAAACCAAACTGACAGACTACGTTAAGTCTGCCAAATGTGAGCCAGCTGGCAACCAGGTATTTCACCTTTTATGGCAAGATTGCCTTACGGCCCATTAGTGATACAGCCGAAGTGGGGCAAGGGTGTTTCTGGCTAACCCTGCGGCCTCGGGAGTTTGACTGTGTTGGGTTTGAGATGTTTGTGGGACACCCCTGTGGACATGGCCACAAGGACAGTGGCCGTGGGTGGAAGCTTCTGGGGCGAGAGCTCAGCCGCAGATGTTGACTTCGGCAGCATCGGCATGTGATGGTGATGGAGGCCAGCACCTGGGTGCAACCACTTGGAGAGTGAGAAGGAAAGAGAAGCCAGGCTGGACCTGGGGGGCCCCTGGCACCTCCACGCTCAGGAAGAGTGGCCATGAAGGAGCCTGAAGGGAGAGGGGGAGGTGAGACCAGAGGTAGCCGACAAATGGAGTCTGGTGTAAAAAAGAGACAGAAACAATTTACAGGAGGATGATGTCCACGGCAGGAACGGCTGCCCGCAGTCCCTCCAGGTAAGGGCTAAAAAGTACGCATTGAATTTTCCAGGAAGGGAGCCTTGGACTCTTTATACTTAGCATTGTAGAGGTTAATTCTTACTTCCCCGTGGGTATGAACCATCTGATCTATGGGTTGGATTGTAAAGTCTGTGAGAGCAGGCTGTTTATCTCTTAATACCTTCCCTGCATTCTCTGCTGTACTTAGGGAAGCCAAGAGGGTGAGCCTGGATGTGGACAAATGTCTGCTTGAGAAGTGTGAGGCAGGTTGGTTTACTCTGAACAGGCAAGTAAGAGGCCAAAAGTTGAGGCTGCAAAGGATTATTGAGTCCCAAATCAGCCCAGAGAGGTGAAGAAACTTGCTTAAGGGCATACAATTATTTAGTGGCAGAGGTGGGACTTGAACTTAGAACTCCTGGCTTTGGGACTAATGCTTTTCTTGTACCACATGTGTGAATGTTTTGCTGGTGATAGCAGCAATTTCGGGCTGGACATGCTTCCATTTGAAGTGGAAATTCATAACTCTGATTGCTCCTTATGTCCTATGCTCTTTAGTCACGTGAGCCTCTCCACCTGTGGCTTATTGTCACATACACCTTCAGAGAGTCAGCATGGTTTTGAAAGTGATCCTAGAGTTCCTCCAGGTCCTTCTTGATACCTCCATCACTGAGAAGCTCGTGGTCTCAAAGAAGCAGATTAACCTTTGTGGCCACCTTATTGATAGTGTTAAATTAGCTCCCGACTAGGCTTACGCGAGAAAGTCTCCTAAGACCTATTTAGGAATGTGGTGGGCAATAATAATCAGATTAAGTGATAATTAGATGGTCAGAATGGGTTTCAATTATTTGTGTCATGATGATGACTAATTACCAGTATTACAGATTAAGTTTATCACTGTTGGAGGCCAAGCTGCTTCTCAAGGAGCACATAGCTAGTGCATGGCCACCTACTCTTGGAGACGCTGCATGTTAAGAACTTTAATGCTGTCCAGGCAAACTTGGATTACCACCATGGGTCACTGTGTGTGTTCAATGATTTGTTAATGTTCCATGGTGATGGAGGTCTTTCCTAGGATTATGGATACAATAAAAGATGCAAAATCAAGTACAAACTTCTGGAGGTGTTTAATGCTAAGTCAATGTTGGACCGAATTCCTTCGAACAAGTGATAATTCTCCTCATTTTCATATGGCCTCCTTCTCCATGATAAACTCATGCTTTACATTTTCCAACATCCTAAATCTCGAATGTTCCTTCTCTGCTTTAAAACAGATGCACATCTGAGTCATTATTCTTTCTTTTCTAAAGTTGCTTTGTAAATTGTATGATTAAGAAAAATTTTTCAGTCCCCCCCATGGAGAATAATTCCCAATGTTGCTATTCCCTAGGAGATAGATAGTCTGCTATAAAATAACAAATTCAGCATCCTTTATTAGTGGAATGAGATATATCACAGTTAATTTTGTATCATCTTTCTTTAAATGCTTTATTTCCAACCCCCCCCTCCACCACTCAATTATCATAAAATCTTGGTTTTCCCACAGAAAATTCTCAAAATTCTGCTGCCGTTGACACTGCTCCTCAAATTATTGCACATAAGCCACATGTTCTAATCCCATTACCCATAAATTTGTTAGTGCAAATTATAGGTGGACCATAATTCATTCCTAGAAATTGTTGTCATAAAGTGACTGTCATAAAGCAGGCTCTATTTTCCCATGGGAACCATATTATAATTGGGGGGTTACATTTCTGATCAAGAATGCAATATAAAATAAATAATGGATATGCGAAATGTGTGCCATAAAATCAAATATATAAACTATTAACCTTTTCAATTAATTCAAATAGTAGTGCCTATAAATTGGTCATAAATGCACTGTGCATATTATACAACAGGCTTCCAATGGGCTATAAAGTACAAAAATGGCACATCTAAAATTGTAAGTGTCCAAATCAGAGATGTGACCTAAAATAGAAGCAGAAATTCATTTTCAATCACCAACGAACAATATTTCTGTGTGTTTTATTAAGCATTGAAAAGAGATGTTCCTGGGAGGATATTCATACAACAAAACCTCTAAGGTCATTTCAGAGGGTGAGTCTCAGCATGTGTGGATAGGGCTATGAGCCGTGGGGCTAGGTGCAAAGAGAAGAGGATGGGATTCAGGCCGCTTGAGTCAAACCCAGTTGCTTCCTATGAGCTATTTAATGTACAAGGTGCAGGTTTGGTCCCAGCTGAGGTCTTGGGGCCTCAACTGCCTTAGCTATTGAATGAGATGTTGGAGTAATGACCTCCAGCTCTACACCATCATGATACAATAACCTAAGAGGGCATCTTGAGGATTTGGATAGGCAGGTTTCTTGAAAAGCTATCTAAAGATGTTTAGATTAGTATATTTTCTATTCTCCTAGATAGATTCATCTTTAGCAAAGCAGAGGGATTCAAGGTCATTCCATCCAGGTTAGGGATGTCTGCAAATATTTTAACTGTCCCTCTGTGTGGGGATGGATATAGGATGAGGTTGAAAAGTAGAGATGGTGTCTTCTTGAATAGTTTGCTTAAGGTGACAAGAAAGCACAATCACCTGTCTTTTACCTTCTGAATCTTTCGGATTCAGAGCTGCACATTCATCAGGCTGAGATCAAACCATATAAGTGGGAAACAATAAGCCTGCTATGGACTGAATGTTTCTGTTTCCCCAAAATTCATACATAAGGCTTTAATCCCCACCGTGGTGGTACTGGGAGGTGGGGTTTTTGGGAGGTGATGAGGTCATGAGGGTGGAGTCCCATGAATAAGATTAGTGCTCAGAGGAGAAGAAAGTGGAGAGAGATGATTGTTTTCTGTTCTTTGTCATGTGAGGACATAGCAAGAGGACGGACATTTGCAAACTAGGAAGAGGCCCTTCACAAGATATAGGATCTGCCTGGACCTTAGTCTTGGACCCCCAGCCTCCTAAACTGTGAGAAGTAAATTTCTGTTGGTTAAGCCACCGAGTCTATAGTATTCTGTTATAGCAATCTGAGTGACTAAGGCAAAGCCCTGTGCATTAGTTTACTAGATACGTGCTTGAACATTGTCAAATTAATTTCACTTCCTCAGAAACTGGCACAAATTAAAGGACCCTTCCTATTTCTGGCAGCAGTTGGACTTGATACCATACTGACTCTGCCTCTGATACTATTTGAAAATTATTTTCAAATGCATCAGAACTAGCAAGAAGATAGGGATACTCCAACGCCAAAGCTAAGAAGAAGCTTTAACCTGTAGAAGTAGGTGGAGCACTAAATCAACCTTCATCTTGAGTGTCTTTACTGAAACCTAGGAAAATTGAGCTTGGTTTTCAAAGCCTTGTGGAGATGGTAACATCTGACAAAAAAATCAGGACCCACCCACAGTGTCTAATTAGAGTTCCTATGCATAGAGATGAGACTCAAAGTGCTGTGTCCTGAGGATAATGATGAATTGGAAATAAATCACACCTGGGTTGAAAGATAAGGGAGGGACTATAAGGAAACTGCTTCTCTTGAATATTAGAGTGAGTCCAGCAAAACAAACCTTTCTTGAGAATTCAAAATATAAGCTTATGTTCATAAATATTTGTTGCCAAAATTTATAATACCTAATTATTCCCTAAAACGTTAAGGTAGGAGGTCATTAAAGGAGCCTCAGGATGAATTGGAGCAACAGGCATCTGGCAAAAAAAATGGAAATCCTCTCTGGAGGAAACCATCTTCAAGACAGGCCTCAAAGAGTTCCCAAAGATAAAGTTCTCAGGAATATGAGTCAACAGTCAAAAATGACAAAATAACAAGGAAATAAAGCACAATAAATGCAGGCTAGCAGAAATGACAAAGAGTAGAAGCAGATAGAAAACTACTTCAGATGTTAGGATGATCAGAAAATAACAGAAAAATAAATGTGCTGAATGCTTCAAGAAATAAAAGAAAGGATTGAAAGTATGCATAAAGCAGAGGAAATTTTAAAAAGGACCAATAGAACTTTAGGAATGAAAGTCCTCCTAATTAAAAACACTAAGCTTCATAGCAGAGTAAACCCAACGGAAGAGGGAACTATGAACTGGAAGACAGACCCAAAGAAATGATCTAGAAAGCAGCAGAGAGAAACAAAGAGACTGAAAAGGGTTGAAAAAAGTTAGGATATGTGGGAGCTAGAGTAGGAAGTTCTCATGTACATTTCATCTGAGCTCCAGAAAGGGAGGTGGGGAAAGAAAGGGCAGAAAGAGGAAATACATGAAAAGATGCTGCCTGAGCATTCCATGGCAGCTTGCTTTGCAGAGATGGGAAGAGAGGGTCAGCCCAAGGTGGAAGCTACAGCCTTTTTGGTAGTCTCGCTACAAATGTGATGTCCTCTCAGTTTTGCAGTTGTTCATCATTAGAAGCAAGTTATTAAGTTCGGTCTGTTACCTGAGGGTGTGAACATGAGGAGGTATGGAGCATTGTAGGATGTGTTAGAGGCTGCCTCAGCGAGATGCAAATCAAAACCAAAATGAGATACCATTGCACAGCTATTAGAGTGGCTAAAATTATAAAAAAATTACAATACCAATGTTGACAAAAATGGGGTGCAACTGGAATTGCTGGTGGGAATATAGGATGGTACCAACATTTATCAAAATAAAATAAAAAGCAAACAACAAAAATAAAATCAAGTAAAACCAATATATTGAAAGGCCTTGACTTACAACAGCTCACCCTCCCACTTATGTATTAATCTGTTGTTGGCATTTAACACATCATTTTATTAAATTGTCTCAGTGACCTTTTGGGCTATGTCTTATTACCCTATTTTATAGAAAATGAACATTTAATCTTGGAGAGGTTAAGTAACTTGACGGAGATGAGTAGTAAGACATGGAATAGGAATTCCAATCCAACTCTCTCCTTTCACTCATATATTCCAAAACTGTGTTAACTGCTGAATCAGGTGGAGAAAATGGAGATAGGGCTCTCCTGTGGGCAAAACCTTTTTTCAACCAGCTGGAGGCCAGGCATAGACACTATCCCAGCAGCCACAGCAGGGGACACATGCCCAAGGGAGAGAGAAAACAGGGTTAAGAAAAATGGAGCCCATTTTCAGTCCAAAAAAGATACGTGCAGCCCCAACAAGAGGCCAAAACTAATTCATTGGAGCATGGTGAGTGAGGAAGGGGAAACACAAAAAGGTATCATGTGACACTTCCAAGGTGAGTAACACAGGTGAGTCATGTGTGAGGTAGCGGGACCAGTTCCCTTAAGTAAAACCCCGCTGACGCTGCAAAGGGACAGAGTCTTGCCCGCTGTCCCGAGAGGCTGCTGTCCACAGATAAGGCTGTGAGTCAATGCAGGCATGCCCCCACTTTCAGATGAGGACAATTAACGTCACTCATTTAGAAGGAAACCTCTCCTCGGAATTTAATCCTTCAGCAGTGAGCTGGGATCAACACAATTTAGCAGAGGTGATTCGGGCGTAAATGTTCAGCAAGCGGCAGAGATTTCTGATGCTGCGTGTTTGCTAGGGTCTTTGCCAAAGCTTGTTTCTCTGGACAGGCCTTCCTCTGTACTGTGGTCAGGAGTCTGTGTTTTCCGCTTTTCTTTCCCTTTGCGGCCCATTTTACTTACAATAACCACCTCTTCTAAACAGGCTTTGCTCTGAGGAGTTGGAGGTGCAACATTTCACAAAATCGTGCCCTTAACACACTTGAGTTTTGAAATGAGACTTGTGAAATATTCGGTGTCGACGAAGTCTCCCCAGCAGCCAGTCCTCCCCGCATTATTCAGGTGGCAAAAACCTCAGCTTTCATGGTTAGCGAATTCTCGAGACCTCATATCCACTGCCTCCTGAAATTTCCTTAAGAATGAAATAGTCACTCAGTCCCCCAGACCCAAGGTGGCAGCTGGGGGCACGCTCAGTGTTTCAGTGTGGAAGTCTCACTCTCCAAGTCCTGCTTACTTTCTGAAACCCGTTTAAAACCCAGCTCCCTGGCCATCATCTCCCCAGCCGAAAACGCTGCTTCACTTTGCCTCTTCACACCATGTAATTGAACTTTCTGGATGAGAAGTCGCACCTCAGACATTTAGCGCTGGTTTTCACAGTCAATAAATGAATAAATTAAGGCGCTGCCTGGCAGCTGTGCTTTCTGAGGATAAGAATTATGTTGCCTCAGTCCCTTGACTTCATTTCCATTCCCCCCTGTTAAGGTTGAGGTGAATTTGTTGGGTGGAGAGTTTCCTTTTTCTATTCCATTATGATTTGTAAATTTGTCCTTTATAGTTAATCAACCAAAATAATTTCATCATAGTCGCAATTTCCATACTTAGAGAGTTTAGACTCTAACTGAAATAGGGCGGTTTCTCATGCCCAGACCTTCATTTTTTTTCTGTTGCAGATGTAACATGACATAAAATTTACCATTTCAGTTATTTTTAAGTATATAATTCTGGGGTGTTAGGTACATTTACAGTGTTTTGCAACCATCACCGGTATCTATTTCCAGAATTTCTAAAATCATTCCACTAGAAATTCTATACACATTAAGCAACACCTTCTCCTTCCCCTCCCTTTAGTCCCTGGTAACCACCATTCTATTTTCTGACTCTATAAATTTGACTATTGTAGGTACCTCATATGGGTGGAATCATGTTATATTCATCCTTTGTGTCTGGCTATTTCCCTGAGCATAATGTCTTCAAGCTTCGTTTATGTTGTAGCCTGTGTCAGAATTTCATTTCTTTTTATGATGAATAATATTCCACTGTACATATATGCCACATTTTGTTTATCCATTTATCTGTTGATGGACACTTGGGTTTTTTCTACTCTTTGGCTCTTGTGAATAATGCTGCTGGGAACATTGGTGTTCACAGATCACCTGTTCGAGTCCAAGCTTTCAAGTCTTTTGCATATGCTTGGGGGTAGAATTGCTGGATCATATGGTGAGTCTATGTTTGACCTTTTGAGGAACCAGCCCCTCATTTTTAAAGGATGTTAAAAGGATTGGGAAGGATCAAATGCTCTTTTGAGATCATACTAGGAAGATCAAATTATCATAACTTTTGTTAATGTATAATTCTTCTTCCTACCTTAAAGAGTATCTTCAGACCTTCTAGGGAGCAGGAAGCTTACTCAATGTATCTTTGGATTCCCAGTGACTAGCAGTGCCTTGCCAGGCACACGATTGATATTCAAAATATGTAATAGATGTTTATATCAACATTTAGAAATGAGACTCTTTCAAAGACTCAGAGCAAAATAATAGATGGCAAGTACCCCCCCCCCACCCTGTTCCAAAGTGAGGTGCTGGACCACCTTTGCAAGACTTGCAAATGAGGTTTCTGTGAGCCTGTCTCTTTCCCTTATGTGTATAAAAGGATTCGCGTCAGGAGAATTCTTTGTTAAGGTTGACAGACTATGGCATTTCCCCTCACTGAGTGCACTATTGGGAGAAGGCTAAGCTTCTGCTGATGGCAAGGCAGAGGTGTCCCGTAGTCTAAACACAGACCACTCTGAGGGGGATCACCCAAGGTGGCGGCCTGCCGGGAGGAACCTGGAGGTGCTTGTTGGAATACAGACGATGACAGGAATGTCATAGGAAGACAGCTGAGTGGGGTCTTTGCCTTTTGAGTCAAGGGAGCTGCAGGTGGGTGTTCTGTCTTCACAGAGCACTTGAGCAGATCTTGACAGTATCAGCCAAGTAAGCTTTTCCGGGGCTTCTCTTTCTCCCCAGCCACTGGCCCCTGCCCTGCTCCCTCCTTCAAGCTTCAATGGTGAAGGATTCGGAAATCTAGGCTGCCCAGCTGGTGGATCCGAAGGGGAGGCAGGGGGCTGGGTAAGAAGTCAACTCTGCCAGCCCTCCTACTAAGGAGCAAAGCTAATTTGTGCGGGCCAGAAATTTCAATGAAGTTCATAGTTTTATTATGACACATGAGAGGAAAGTTTCTGAATGGAGGCTGTCCTTGGTTCTAAAAGTGAAGAACTTTTTCTTACCAAAGGGTGCCTGACACAGATAAGGTCGGCAGCTAGGAGTTCACCCAAGAGGGTGTGGGACAGAAATAGCTCACACAGTGAAGGGAGGCAATACAGGTGTTTTCTGCTTACACCCCACTGAGTTCTTCTTTCTCAAGGCTTAATTGAAAACACATTAAAATATGTTTTTGTTTCAAGAAAATTATCTATTATAAGTTTACTCAGGCTAACAAAAATGTTAACTTTATTTGCTTCTGATAACAACTTAATTGACTGAGTGTGGTAACACTGCATATTTTAATTAAAGTAAGGATGCTTTTTGACTATCTATCATCCAGTACCTATTTTAGTAATAGTTAGTACTTCAGTTTCCTTGTGGGAAATTATTTCTCCCCTATTTACTACAGTTTGATGAAATTGTTACTCAAGATGCCCTGTCTTCTCCTAGCTAAGGGCTGATATCATGGGCCAAGTCTCCCTGGAATTTAAATTTTCAGCAGAATGAGAAAAAGACGGAAAATACTTGGTACCCATGGTTTCCAAAGGCAGAACCCTGATAAGGCTATAAATAGTAAATAGTGATCTCAACTCTCTGACCCACCTTCTCCCAGATTGAAGCTTCTAGACTTGGATCTCTAGTATCGAGACGACCAGGTACCGTGCCCTAATCATATGGCTATTGCTTGTAACCAAAGGAACCTGATTTGTGCCGATGGGAGATTGGTATACATTTATGTCATTGGTTAACACAAACAGCAAAACAAAATTTATTTACATATGCAGTTTGGTTGGGAGATACTCTCAAAATGCAAATTGATGGCTGTGGCTGCTATAAATGGTAAGTAGGGTCATGGCCAGTACTGGAGAAGTGGTGACTAATAAGACTGCTATGTCCCTGGTCCCGTGAGGCTTATAGTGTAATGGAGCACACACAGTCATAATAGCACTTGTTTCATTGACTATTAATTGGCTATGATGGGAAAACAAAGAGGTGCTATGAGAATGTGTAGGAAGGTAGGCAGGGCTTTCTGGAACAAAGGCTACCTGGAGGATGAGCAGTAGGAGTCCCTGGGCAGAGTGGAGAAGGGGTGACAATAGCCGTTATGATGGGCAGGAAGTAGTTTTGCAGGTGGAGAGACAGAAGGTCAACATCTGAGAGACCAAAAAGGGCCCAGTGTCTTCAGAGACTTGGAGGCAGATCTCTGTTGCTTGGTTCTGGAAACTCGTAAGCCAAGAGGCTGGCTGTTGACACTGAGTGAGAGGATGTCAGGGGGACAATGCCTCAGCTCCAGACAGTGAATCTCCCTGTGGAGCTGTGCCCATGCATCATCTCTTCAGACCCAGTGCAGCAGGTGTTGGAAGCCTGGGCCAGCTAGTGAGAATAAGAAACTATTCCTTTGTGAGCTGGGTTGGAGGGAACACTTCAAAGACCTGTATTCACTGCATCTTTAACCTATACTTAAAGGTGGTTTTGCCAGACTGAACACAACCAGAAGCAGAAACTGCTGCAATTATCCCAGAAGAATAGATCCAGCCCTTTTGTTTCAGTTCAGTAAGTTTGGATGAGAGCAGAATAACAATATGGGTTTGAGGAGGTGAAGATGCGTGTGTACAGTTTCACGGGCAGAAGATGGCAGGTCGGGACCCTGGGATAGGCACCATCTGGTGCTTCTGCTCACTGCCCCGCCAATGAGGGGGAAAGAACACGTAAAGGAACTGACAAATGACCTCATGCTTCCCAAACGTCTCACCTCTATAGATCCCGTTGAAAAGCCAAAAGTTGAAAAACTCGAAGTGGGAATGACTGAACAAGGTGTGCCTTAAAAATACTGAGACTTTGCAATTTATTTGGAGGATGCCACGTAGAACACATAAAATGGAAGCTCTGAATGTTTTGAGACAAACTGACTGATTTCCACAAGTAGTTATTGAGCCCTGCTATGTAACCAGCACCGCGGGTTTTTTAAGTTTTCTTGGACAAATTACTTCCTGTGTAATGACATGCATTGTCCCGAAGTAAAACACATATCATCAGCCTATATTATCATGCATGGAATAAAATAATGACTGATGTGGCATAACCCTGTGTTGTACCATTATAGGAAGAATTCAAGAGGAAAAAAAAGTGTTTGTGGGATAGGGGCCCAATGGGCCATTTAATTTTCTCTGCAACCTAGAAATGTGTACATTGTGGCCCCGTTCTACAGGAATATAAACTGAGGCAAGGTTAGGGAACTTGCCAACAGTCACACAACCAGTAAAAGCAGGGCTGGGTTAGGAAACTGTGTCTTTGGTCTCCAGTGCCCGTTACTTCCCTTTGTACCATGCAGTTGCTTAGTGCTTCCCACAGAAGGATCCACCCACGATCTCACCAGATCCTTGCTGTGCCCCTCCCCCCAGTGCTTCTCAACAGACCATGAGATCATGTAAGTAAGTGACCAGCATATAGATGAGAGAGGCTGCTTTGTCATATTTCTTTTGTTTCTCTATCCTAAAGGAAACAGGCCAGATTTTGGTCTGAATCATCACAGGAGAGACAGGGCTTTTGTGCGCCCATGACAATTTTGCACCGTGGAAGCACCAGCCTGTGACTCTAAAAAGCCATAGTTGACAATAATTATTTGCTGTAACTGGGGAAGGAAAAAATGAATACTCGCTGAGTGATAGCTAGGCTGCGGTACAGGTATTTACGTGATGTATACTCCACAGCAACGATCCATAGTTTTTAAGGGGCACCCTTCTACCCACTCTTCTCAAGTTGTGACAGATTGTGACAACTGTCAGCCCCACAGCAGTAGGCAGTTGCTGGAATATAGCACATATCCAATAGAGTTTTTTTCCTTAATTAAGTGCCCAAGTGCCACAAACTATAATAGTGACTCTCTTGGATGATTAAGCTTCACAGAATCCCCAGGTAGTTATTATTATCCTTATTTTCAGGTGAGAAAATGAAGTTCAAGGAGATGAAGAAACTTCTTTACATTCCCGCAGTTAGCAAATGCCACGTCTGGGATGACCTGTCACACCTCAGACTCCACTCACCGCTCTGCCTAAGAAGGGCTGAAAGAAAGCAGCCAGGTTTAGAAAACCCAAGGGAACTGGCTGTCAATGGGGAGGGAAGTCCAGAAAAGGTGGTTGCTCTGGACTCTGTGATTGTGTCTCCCTAAAATGTGTGTGTTGAAATCCTGGTATTTGCAGCGCGGGCTGGGCCTTTGAAGGTGATTAGGTCTTGAGGGTGAGTCTTTATCAATGGGATTAGTGCCTTTATATAAGGGACTCCAGAGAGCTCCCTCACTCTCTTGTCCATGGGAGGACATAGCAAGAAGATAGCCATCTGCCAGCGAGGAGGCGGGCTCTCACCAGACACCCAATGTGCTTCCTGGTTCTTTGATCTTGGATTTCAGCCACCCAGTCTATGGTATTTTTTGTTATAACAGCCCGAATGGACTAAGACCCTGGCAGAGTAAGTGATAAATGTTAGTTGAATATAAACATAATTTTCTGTTATTTATGGCTCTGTCCCAAGCAGACCTCTCAACTCCTTTTCCAAAGGGGCTGGTCACCTTTGACAATGTACCCTGACTGCTGCTTCCCCCTGCCCCTCCCAGAGTCCTCTTCTCCCATTTGTTAGATGGTCCTTTGTATCCTCAGAAGAGGTATGCCCATGGAGATTTCCAAATTGTCATTCTTAGTATTTTAGTAGGAAGATTCAGGAGGAATAATGCCACATATAAATAGCCTTGAGTTTTGTATATAGCTTTGCCTATTGTGTAAGTGCAAAATGCCCAGCATGTTAAGCAACATAAAAAACATCTTTGGATTCCTAGACGTTTTCACTGATAGCGCTTGGGAAATTCATCTGGCTTGTTGTAACGGTTTTGTGAGTGGTAGCGAGACAGAGCTGAGGAGTGGCGAGCGGAGGTCAGGACGGGCACAGCTTTCCACTTTCCCCTGCGAGTTCCAAGCTGTGGGGTCTACTTTTCATTAGAAACACAGAGCTGAGGCCACGGATATTAATAAGAGAATTAAGTGGTTTTGCTCACATGATCTTCATGCTCTATTTCATCTAAACATTGAGGCTGTTTAACAGAAAAGCCAGAACCTGCAACTGTATTTACTGAGCAAATTCCACAGCCAGGCAGCTCCTAGCAGGAGCTGGTGGAGAACAATGTCTCTCCTCTCCAGAAGAGGAGAGAAGCAATTGGGAAATGGCCTGCCAGCAGGAAGGCACCTCGGCTACTTATACCCAAAGGACAGGTTTTTGCCATTCTTTATTCCTGAGTTCTGGAAGCAGCAATGGCTGAGCACCAGAAGTCCCAAGGCCTAGGGTAGCTGAGCGGGCCTGTCTGTGCCTCAGTTTCTTCAGCTGACATATAGCTGCTGTGTAGCTGGTTTGCTTTTTTCTTGCACTTGTTCTTATCAGAAAGATTCATGATTTTTAAAAAAATATTTTATTTATTTATTTATTTATAGAGAAAGGGAGGGAGGGAGAAAGAGGGAGAGAAACATTAAGGTGTGGTTGCCTCTCAGGTGCCCCCCCCCAGTGGGGACCTGGCCTGCAACCCAGGCATGTGCCCTGACTGGAAATCGAACTGGTGACCCTTTGGTTCTTAGGCCAGTGCTCAATCCACTGAGCCACACAAGCCAGGGCAGAAGGATTCATTATTAATGAGATAATTCCTAGAAACTCAGGAGAAAAATCACATTTAAATGAATTATAACACTATTTAAAACTTTAAGTGGTTCAGATCCTTTCAATTTCCGGGTTGCTTCTCCCCTGACATGGATTTCTTTAAGTTATATAAACTCTTTCATAGCACTGATGTGCTGTGAGGGCATTTCAGTAAATCACGGCATGCATTCATTCATTTGGTCAGTTAACAAACATTTCTTGAACGCCCATTACATGCCAGCTGCTATGTTAGCCACAGGGGTTATCAGGAGCTCTAAAGTGGTCCCTGGGATCAGAAGTTGTCCTCGTGGGAGCATGTCTTGGCAAGAACTGTTGCATTTATCCTCCAACAGCATGGGGAAGTAGCTATCATTAGCTCCATTTTACTGATGAAGAAACTGAGGCCCAGGGAGGTCAAATGCTATGCCCAAGCACTTATATGTAAAATCTACCCTCTGACTTTTATTTTATTTGCAGTACATTATTCTCACTTTACATGAACTTTAGTTACTAGATTTTAATTAAAATAGAGCAACCCAATCCAATATACAGACTAGATCCTGGGCATTTGAAGATTTAACTTTTTTGGCTTTAACTATTCGTTTGACTGTTCTTGGGCATCATTAACAAATGACCTGGAAGAGCCACGGCTGAGGGATTTAAATTGCTGAGACATGATGTGAATCTTTTACCTTGGAGACTGGGGGGGTGAGGCCAATCTCTCATGTTCAGAGTAGCATACTGAGCATCTGCATCACAATGTGGCTCTGTTTCTTTATGTTTCCCTTTGTATATTTTATAGGAAAATGCAGTTATCAAAAGTACTTGTGGATATTGGAATTTCAAGAAAAAGTCTCAGGAATTGTCCATTGTAAATGTTAACATATTCAAAGTTGCTACCATGAGAACGAACAACTTTAGTTTGGGGTTGTGGAGCTGGAATGGGGCAGAGGGCTTTGGTTTGGGTCACTTTTGATGGGAACTTGAATGCTCATGCCTCGTTGTGTAAAAACCTTCCAAGAGATTCCTCAGGGCCCTGCAGGCTTCCACATTTCCCAGTAGTTACTTCTTCCAACCTCAGAAAGATCAGCTAGGGTAGTCTCTAAGTCCATTCAGGCTGCTGTAACCAAGTACCACAGAGTAGGCGGCTTATAGACCATAGAAATTCATTTCTCACTGTTCTGAAAGTTGGAAGTCCAGGATGAAGGTGGCAATGTGGTTGAGTTCTGGTGATTTCTTTCTGATGAGAGCCTTCTACCTGGTTCAGAGCCAGCACCTTCTCCCTGTGTCCTCACATGGTGGAAGGGTCTGGAGCTCTCTCTGGAGCCCCTTTTACAAAGGCACTAATTTTATTCACGAGGGCATCATCCTTGCTTCATAACCCAGGCACCTCCCAAAGGCCTACCACCTAACACTCTCATCTTTGGGCAAGGATTTCAACACATGAGTTTGGAGGGGGACACACTATTGAGAAAGCATGTGGGTATTACAGGCAATAGGTAATTGTATGTAGCCTTGAAGATTTGCAATAATTTTCTGTAATGATCTATCTACCATGAGATTAGCAGAATGAGCAGGCCTTTCTCAGATAGAACTGCTGCATTCACATCTACTTTGTACTCCTTACCATTGATGGAAGCCTAACCCAAAGGGAGTCTTAACCCTAAAGGCTTCATTAAGCATTTCATTTCCATAGAATGCCCATTAGGAAGAACTGTGATGGGAATGAAGCACTCCAGATAATGGATTTCAAAAATATTTTTAAAATGTGAAATAGGGATTGATAAAATACAACTGTCTGTATTAGTTAAAGGCTATTTTAAAAGAGCAGAAAAAAGGATAGTGGGTTTGCAGCATCCCAGCCCCAGAATCACGAAGCGGAATTTAGAATAGTGCATTTGGAGCAGAGAAGGAATCGCTTGATAACCCACACAATCGCCATTTCCAAAGCCTGTTCCAGTGAGTGAAACTCACGGCTGTTTGATAAAATAGCACCATATGTTCTGCCACAGGAGTAGTTTTTTTTGGGGAAAAAATCTCATTTTTCATCATTAGTAACCAATGACTTTAAACGTCAAGTCAAGATTCTGTGAAAATATCCTTATTGACCACGTGCTTATTTTCTTGTAACTGTGGAGTTTTCTTTAACCAAAGGTATACATGTGACCTTTCTTGGTTGCAAATAAAGACAGCACTTTGGTTTATTTATCTTAAAATTGCCTGCTTCGCCATGCATTCCTATTACATATAAGAATTTGAAAATGTTTTTCAGAGGTCAAGAGCAGGTCTGTTAAATCCTGGGACGAATTGCAGGCTGAATAACTTCTGTTCAGCTCCCTCTCTGTGCAAGAGAAGGAGAAGAGTTGACCTAGACAAGATGAAATTAAGGAGAAAAAAAACCAAAACGTAGCACATCTTAGTTTTGCGTGGAACTGGCCTTATCCTCAGCACATTATCGAATTTCAATGCTGGGCCTGAGCGTTAGCAAGTGCTCTTTAAGGGCAAAGAAAAGTGGTGCGTCGGCAAATATAAACACCTAAATACCAACCAAAGCCGTGCTGCACTCCCGCAGAAATGCATAATTAGATTTCCCAGCTGCCAATCAGTGTAATTCTGACAGCTATGATGAGATTCTGGCTCAATGCGCACCTCTCAATGGCTCAGGGCCTGGAGTAGGTGTCCTCGTCACAAGGCAACTTGAACGTGGGAGAGGACGTGGGGAAAAGGGAACCCTTGTGCCCTGTTGGTAGGATTGTAAATTGGTGCAGCTACCACGGAAAAGAGTACAGAGGTTCCTCAAAATGCTAAGAATAGAGCTACCATATGATCCAGCTATTCTACTTCTGGGGATTTATCTGAAGAATACAAAAACACTAATTCAAAAAGATATATGCAGCTCTGTGTTCACTGCAGCACTTTTTGCAATAGCCAAAATATGGAGACTATAAGTGGGCCTGGGCATCAGCTGCTGAATGGATAAAGAATAGGTGGTATATATAGAATGGAGTACTACTCGGCCATAAAAAAGATGAAATATTACCATTTGCGACAACAGGAATGGACCTTGAGGTTATTACACTAAATGAAATAAGTCAGGTGGAAAAGGACAGTAATTGTATGGAATATAAAAGAAACACACAAAACAAAGCAAATAAATATGGATTGGTGGTTACCAGAGGGACAGGGTGGGGGGAGGGTAAAATGGGTAAAGGGGGTCAAGTACATGACTACAGATGGAAACTAGATTTTGGGTGGTGAGCGTATTAGAGCATGTATAGATATTGAGTTACTGGCTGTATACCTGAAATTTATATGATATTATAAACCAGTTATCCCCTGCCCCACACCAAAAAAAAGCCAAACAAACCGAAAATGAAACCCAACTTGCAGACTGTCAATCAATTTTTTCCCATTTGGAAGGGGGAGGCAGCCCTCCTTGGTCTAGCATGAGAGGGGCCGCCCTGGAATCGGGGCAGATAAAGGGCTGAATTTCCTTCTCCTCTATCTGTACCCATTGTTCAAGGGAATGGCGGCTTTGAACTGCAGGTGGTCTTGAAGAGTGACAATTTAGTATGGGATTGTCTAATCTGGGAAGGCTGATTGTTTGAACTTGGGAGTTTTACTCTAATTGCGATAGAAAGATCTCCAGTAACAGAGATTAGTTAAGTGTCTGTCCTCGGTAACAGAACATATTTACGGCTACCTCTTTCGAGATAATAAAATGCCACTTAAATTACCCTCTCTCCTTGGTAATCTGAGCAGAAAGCAAACTCTCGAAGTTTCCTATCATTCTGCAGAGCCCGAAACCATATCTAGTAATCACTTCAAGCCTCAGTGGGGAGGAACCGCAGGTAGGAAGCTGTTTGGGATTTATAGTGCCACTTACTTCAATGGGCAAAACCAGAGTCATAAAAACCAAGAGGAAAGAGTTCTTGAGCCCTCCAGGGTAAGTAAGGGAATACACTTTAAAATCCTGAGTTTTATTACCCTGGACAGAACAGTACACTTCAGCCGGCCCATTGCTGGGGGACTGAACTTCAGCCCTTCTCTGAGGCTGTTTTCAACTCTCTGCCTCTTTGTCTCCACTGAGCTCAGACAGGTCTGGTGCTCACTCTCCCTGACTCAGTTTCCTCACCTCTGAACTGAAGCTAATAATATCACCAGGCTCTTCCAGCACTGCATGTAGGGGACTTAGTAACAAAAGGTGTTGTCCCTGGGCGCTGGAGTTCTGTAACAATGACCAAGAATCAATGAAGGCTGAGAAATCAAAAGCGAAATGTAACGTTTTCCCAACTTTTTCATGCTGAAATTGGTCCAGGCTATACCCTCTTTTTGTTTCCATGTCATTGATCTCCCTCTTCTCCTAGACGTTTCACCTGGGGTAGCAAAGGCAGGCAGCAGGAAAGAGAAAGGCATGCGTGTTGAATCAGTAATATCTGAGCTTTTCTAGGCAAAATTGGCCATGATGCAGCAAGAAAGCCGGAGAAACCTCCCTGGCTTACACCTCCCAGAGAAGGGGTGAGTGCGAGGCTCTTGCAAACCATCCTAAATGGAGAATTATCTCTGTTCCCTAGCCTCGCTCCCATCCTTTCCCCCCTTGACTCTAGCGAAGAAGAGCCTTCTTACTGGTCCCCGAGTTTTTCCTCTTTTTCTTCCCCAAGAAGTGCACTCTGTCCTAACACAAAAACAATCATTCACTGAAACTTGTTGCCCCTCCAAGGTCTGTCCTTCTGGCCTTCTCCTCACACCACACAGAGAACAAATCACATTGGAAAAGCAGGGCTGGAGTTGGGCTCAAATCTGTGCGTCCTCTTTATCTGTGTGTCTCCGAGGAAGTGATTCAGCCTGTCTCCCCTCAGCTAAAACAGAAACAAACAAACAACAAACAAACAAATGAACAAACAGTGATAACAATGCCTGTAAGAGTTATAGGGCTGAAATGACATCACACATTTAAAGGCCCAGCAGAAGACCTGGCCACGGACGGAGAGAGCCAAGGTTGCTTCCTTTCCTGCACAGGTTGGCTGAAAGGGTGGTTGGAACCCGCCACCTCCCCTGCCTGCTCTCACCTTGCTTGTCAGGCCCTGGAGGGACTTCCATTTCTGTTGCCCTTGCACCCAGGGAAGAAGGGTAAACAGCACCTCCGCCTCGAAACCCTGCCTGCACCGGTTCCCGTGACCCAGCGCTGTTGTCTCGGGCAGTGTGCACCCAGCGGTGCACAGCATTCCTCCTCAAGTTGAAAGTCAAATGGGTGTTCTGTTCCCATGTAAGAAACTGAGCTTCCTCAGAGCCCCTGCAACTGGAGGGTTTGATCCCTAAAATTTGGAAAAACCTGAGTTGGGTCTGGGGACCATGCTGAATAGCCTTTATTTCAATGCGTGGGGAATGTGCTGGGTAATTGGAAGGGAGCCCGGGCCTCACCCTCGCAGGCCCGGGAGCCACAGATGTGATGGAGCTGTGCCTGGTATTTGGGAGTGAGCATGTTACATGAGGCCAGCAGAGGGTATATCTGCTGTCCCCTGTGTACCATGGTTTGCTTGTTTGGGGCCTGTTACTCCCATCTAGTCCCACTTCTTCATTGTCTACAGGAGAAACTGAGGCCTGAGGATGGTGCGGCCACAGCAGGCCAGCAGCAACACAGCTTGGTAAAAACTAGTCCTCCTGTCTCAGCAAGGAGCTTGTTCTACCACACCTGTGGCCTGCCGACCATTTGTCTATAGACAAGATGCCAAGTTCTGTGTGTTTTCTGTAAACAAAGGTGTTTATGGGGAGACAGGTGAGACAAGAGAGTAGGGTGAGAAATAAATCAAAGCGGCAGGGCAACGGGCTGGTCGGGGCAGGGACCTGATTGATGGAAGGCTTGAGTTAGTTGGGAAGTGGCCGCCAGGCCGGACTAAGCTGAGGAGCTTTGTGCGCACACAGGGACCGCCTCTTCCTTCGTTACAACAGAAACAGAGGTGAGGCCTGAGTATTGGACAAAATCCTTGCCAGCCGGAAGACTCCCATGCTGACGGGGGGGAGGGAGAGCCATCGTGGGCACCAGCCCCTTGTCTGGAGTTGGAGGGGGAAGCAGAGGGAACATTACAAGAGAAAACAGGTTCACAGCCCTTAGCCCTGGAAGAGACTGTCTAAGTGAGCTCCTTCCTTTCTATGTAAGAAAGCTGCCGTCTGGGGACGTCAAACAACAGGGCAGCAGGCCACCGAGTCTGAGTGCAGGGCTCACTCTGCTCCCGTCTTAGTTACCCGGACTCCGTGGGTTAAATAATGCCCCCTGAAAAGATACATTCAGGTCTTAACCTTTGGTACCTGAGAATGTGACCTTGTTTGGAAATAGGGTCTTTGTGGATGTCATCAAGTTCAAATGAGGTCATACTGGAGTAGGGTGGGCTCCAAACCCCACATGACTGGTGTCCTTGGAAGAAGAGCACACAAGACCAGGCACAGACACAGGAGCTGAAGTTGGAGGCAGGGACTGGAGTGATGCATTTACAAGCCCAGGATGCCACAATTGGCCAGCCCCCACCAAAAGCTGGAAGAGAGGCTAGGAGCAGACTCTTCCTCCCTCAGGGCCTTCCAGCAGGAATCGACCTTGATGCACCTTGCTTTGAAACATCTGGCCTCCAGAACTGTGAGACAGTGATTTCTGTCATTTTAAGCCACCCAGTGCATAGTGCTCTGTTAACAGCAGCCCGAGAAAGCAACACCAGGCTGCAGACACCATGCATTTGTAAAGTGCAGAGCTTCCTTACAAATGAAGCAAAGTGCATGCAGTGACATTTGGTGGCTTTCTGTAGAGTCTGAATGCACTTTCTACAAGTTCTGGGTTAACTGTGTGGCCTGAGCAATCGTGGAGAAGTGACAGGGGACCTGGAAGCAGGGCAGAGAGCCAGGACCAGGCGGAGTGCTGTGATCGGTGTCCCTGCTTACAGGTTCCGTCCCTGGCTTCCTGCCCAGTGTGGTTTCTGAGCTGTCTTGGTTCTTATGAGGGCTTCTGTCAGGTGACCCTGGCTGATCTCCCACCCTGGAGGGTTACAGGGGATCACATCAGTGCCCCAAGGATCTCCTTCCCCTTCTTCCCGCCATTACTCTGAGATCCCACCCAGGCTGGTTCCTCACTGCCACCCACACCCCGTCAATCTAGCCCTCTGGACCCATCTGAAAGGGATTCTGTAAGGACCTCTTATAAATGTCTGATCTTGTCCCTCACCAATGGAGCCTGCAACTCCCTGAGCCTCCATGTGGTCCTAGAGGAGGTCAGAGCAGAGGGGGAGAGTGGACACTCCTCAATGCCATCATAGGAAAATACAAAGTCAGGAGGAAGAAGCCCCGTAGCCCCTTAGGGACCAGCATGGAGAAGGGTTTGGGTTACCAGAGCCCTAAACCTAGGCAATTCCTTCTCTCTTTCAGGCCTCCCTAGCCTTGGGTCCCCTCAGTTCCCACCACTGTGAACGGGTTAGTCTATTACTGTTCACTCAGGCTGCTGTGTGAATGGAGGTCTTTAGCCATGGTTCTCCAAATCTGCAAGCCTTTCACTCAGATTTTAGGCAGGGGTGTCCCACCTGTGGCCCGTGGGCTGGGTGTGGTCCAGATGGCAGTGAGTGCAGCCTGAACACCAAATTGTAAATTTACTTAAAACATGATGAGATTTTTTGTTTTCACTAGTGTTTGTGTATTTAATGTGTGGCCCAAGTCAACTCTTCTTCCAGTATGGCCCAGAGATGCCAAAGGGTTGGACACCTCTGTTTATTGTTTATGCTATTACAGTTGTCCCAATTCTTCCTCCTTCGCCCCCCTCCACCCAGCAACCCCCCCCACACACACCCTCAGGCAATCCCCACACCATTGTCCATGTCCATGGGTCACATGCACATGTTCTTTGACTAATCCCTGCACCTTCTTTCAAGCAGTCCTTGCCTCTTCCCTCCCCTTTTGTAGCCATCAGTCTGGTTGTTATTTCTCTGCCTCTGGTTCTATTTTGCTCATTAGTTCATTCTGTTCATTAGATTCCACTTATAAGTGATATCATGTGGTATTTGTCTTTCACCAACTGGCTCATTCCCCTTATGCTAAGGTTTCGGTTTCTTAACTATGAGGCATTTACAGCCTTTGGTTTTGGTTCACTTGTGTAACCAATCAGGACAAAGCGTCAGGGCCATCTCAGCCTAACGGCCCCCTTGCTTAATTAGTTTAACAGAACTGGGTGAAGAGAATCGTGTGCTGGGTTGAAACAACATTGTTTTAATTAAGTCTAGGTCTGCCATGTCACCCGGGGCTCACAGCAGTCACTCTAGGTGTTCTTGGCCATGACACAGGAAGGGGAATCAGACAGAAGCTTCCTGCTCTCATTCAGTTGGGCCTGTTGAGAGCTCCGTGTTTTTTTTGTGGTGTAGTCTGTGATGGACAGGGGTGCAGTGGGGTGATTAGTAAGAATATGGGCCCTGCAGCCAGACTGGGTTTGAATCCTGGCCATGCTGCTCATCGCCCTTCTGACCTTCGGCAGCTGGCGAATCCTCTCTGTGCCTCAGTTTCTCCTCTGCAAGATAGGACTGGTGATGGTCCTCACAGGGTATTTGTGAAGGTTAAATGAGTTAATAATGTGATGAGCTTAGGGGCGTGCCGAGCACATGGTGAGCACTTAAGGTGCCTTGAGTTTATTTCAGTTCATGCTTCACAAGTATCTGCCATTGCTTCCTGTTTTTAAAGCCACTATTGGCAAGTAGCAGAAGCTACCAATGTCAGAATAACAAACTGGTTTGCTCCGCAGCCCCCAGTATCTCCATATGCAAAACACCGCTTAAGGAAATTTTTTCCGTGCATGTCGGCAAAATATCTGTTCTTCCTCCGAAGAACCTCTTGCTTCATGATAACCTTTCTGAGAATGGAGGGACTGACCACCACTGTTACAGTACATTTGGGAAAGTTGCATCTTTTTTATTTGCCCAAAAGGCAGGCTGGAATTCTGTATCCTCATTCCTCATTCCTGGAACTTGTGCCTGGGTTTGGGGGGAGTGTCTGCTGAGGACTCCATGACGTCATGCTCATGAAGTGCCAGCCTGGCACATTCTGGGTGCTCCATAGAGATATGCTCCCGTTCTTTGCTCTCCCGACCTGCTTCCCAGCCTGAACTATTACTGCAGCGGCGGCAGGGCTCCCATGGTGACGATTGTCTTACTGTTCAGTCACTGAGCAAGGAGGAAGGAAATGTACATGATAAGGTTTCACAAGTGAAGTCGGCCACTAGATCATCAAACCACGAAGCATTGAATGAGTGGCCCGTGGGTCAGGAGTGTGTCCTCAGAGAGTGTATTTTCTCTTTGCCAATTTCTCTTTGAGGAAGTTGCTGCACCAGGTGGCGGGGGTGGCACCTCATCACAGTGCCTGACTCCCTGTTTAGGGTTTGAATTGGGAGAGTCCTTTGGTGCCCAGGGTTACAGCAGATGGGATCAGCTTGCTCCTTCTTTTTGTCTGTAGCCACAAGTCTACTCCAGGACCAACCCTGGCTGCACAGGGACAAAACTCATCAAGAAAGTGAAAATCAAGTCCACACGGCCCTCTGAGAACTCCAAGGGCTACTGGAAGGAGATGCTTCATCTCTTCCCTGCTGGGACTCCGGCTGTAAGAAATACGGTAGGTTTACAGGATTCAAGGAAAATAGAACTATCACCTAAAAACTGTACCACTCGCTTGTGCTGTGTAATGCCATCCTCTGTAGCAGTTTGTCTCATGTCGTGGCTCATGACCAAGGTACTAAACCAATTATTTGCAGACACCTGCCCCTGAGGATCTAGCTTCTCTAAAGCATTTATTCCAAAGCTGTCCTTTCTCATAGAAATTTATTCTCTTCTTCATCTCCTGGGAAAACAGTTGCCCCTTTAAATATAGCTCATAGAACCTCCACAGGAGCCAAAAACCACCCGTTAAGAGGGCACATGATAGAGTAATCTTTATACAAACACTGCAGTCCCCCACCATAAAACAATGGCTAGATTTCCCACGTCCCAGCCTTCCACATATTCTGGCTCTGCAGCTGTACAGCTGAGGTTGGTCATTCAAAGAAAGGGTTTTGAATGCTCACTTGTTTCCTCCCATAGCAGCTCCCGACTTATTACCTGCCTGCTATTGTTCTCTTTGGCTGGGGAATGCCTTTGCATTAGCCCTCCCAAAAGAGAGTGACAACAACCCCAGGCATTCACGCAAAGGCGCACAAAGAGGGCCAGATGGCTCTCGCTTTCTCTAGTGCCAAAGCCTCCGGGATTCTCTGAATGTAAGACAGAAGCTAGAAAATTCTTGCTTCTATTTAGCAAGAAATTTGTCTTCTATTTAGAAAAAAAAACCAAAAACAACAGGACTAGTTATTGTTGGGGATTTTGCAAAAAGCCTGGGGCTTTGCACAGGCTGTGAAGTGGCCCTAGAGAAAGACCATGAGGGCAATCACCCAGCAAGCCGAGGAAGTCCCCTGACTTCTGGAGGGCATGCAGCATGTTCTTGAGTGAGGAGACATAGTGGTGGACACGCTTTCTTGAGTAGGAACCAGAAGAGCATGAACTCTGAACATTCCCTGCAGCTGCTCTAAGCTGCCTGGACGTTTTATTCTGTGTTGAAATTCTCCTCGGCTCTGCTATAGAGGAAGAGGTAACGGAGAGTCTGGAAGACACCACATGTGTCGATTTGGAGACACTGGTTGTTGGTGTGTGTGTGTGTGTGTGTGTGTGTGTGTGTGTGTGTGTGTTTTCATTTATAGGTTAACATTTTTTACACAGGAAGAGACGGGGCTTTTGAGAAAATTGTTTCCAAAGGAATGGTTGTATTCAATTTCAGTTTGTACAAGCACAAGGAAATTGGAAGGCCTGCGTTCCAAACTTGTGTACAGGCAGGGCAACTTCTGAGTGAGGAGGTGGGTAAGTGTATCCTAATGCCTACTAGAGACATTCCAGGGTCAGTAACGACGTCTTGGTGTGGCCAGAGGACAATGAAGCAGCTGCTCTAAAGGGTGGATGTAAAATAAAAAAATAGAGAGCCATGGGACTGTACAAAACCCCAGAGGATTAGATTTATTTTACTAGGGAAATCATAACATTGAAAGAAGGAGAGTGTAGACCAGAGATCAGTAGACTTTTCTGTAAGGGGACACCAGATGATACTAAATATTTTAGACTTGGTGGGTCACAGGGTCCCTGTCCCAACTACTCAATTTTACTGTAGCTGAAAAGCAGTCATAGACAATATGTCAATGAGTGGACGTGACTATGTCCCAATAAAACTTTATTGATAGACAGTGAAATTTGAATTTCATGTAATTTTTATGCATCACAAATATTATTCTTCTCCCTTTCCCTCCGCAATCATTTAAGAATGTAAAAACTGTTCTTCAGTCATGGGCCGAATGGAAACAGACAGTGGGCTGGATGGGGTGGGAGTCGCTAGCCCCTGGCGTGACAGTGAACTGGTGTGAAGCAACATGGACCACAAGACTCCAGATGAAATTCTTTTTTAGAGACAATGAATGCCGCATTTAAGGAAGAAAATGCCAACATTTACCACATCCCCACACACACATGGTGGCTTACAAATGAGGGTGGCCTACTGCAGTGGTTCTCAAAGTGTGGTCCGGGGACCAGCATCCCCTGGGAACTTGGGAGAAATGCACGTTCTCAGCCTCACCCTGGACCTACTGAAGCAGAGAGTCCAAGAGGATGGGGCCCTGCAGCCTGTATTTTAACCAGCCCTCAGGTGATGATTCTCCCTTAGTTCATTATGACCACAGATGTTTGCTTGTCGGGTGATGGCATCGTCATAACTGTGGCAGGGCCACCACCCGGGAGCAGCTTTGTGAACATCAGGAACCCCTGAGCGGATCGTACTGGTACTTGTGCTGCACTTGGGAAAGGCCAAGGTCTCAGCTCACAGGTCAAATCTGGCCCATGGCCCTGCTGACAATTGTTTATGTTTTTTAAAGGACTAAAAAAAAACCCTAAAAAAAACAAAGGATATATGACAGAGATTGTATAAGGCGAACAAAGCCTACAATGCTGATCATCTGACCCTTTAAAGAAAGGTTGTCATCAGGCCCTGCTGTCTGGGAGGAAGGTGAGAGGTCGGGCGCTGTGATGGGGTGAGGGGCAGTGGCATCACTAGCACCCCAGCGGATCTGAGTGCAGGGACACTGCTGCCTCCACAAGGGCTCTGTGCTCCAAACCTGGCAGTGTGTCTGGTCCAGGCAAGGCATCAGGATCAAGGCACCATGGCCCCAGAGCACAAGGCCCAGGGAGGGTGGAGCCGAGTCTCAGGGCTGAGGCTGGGATGTGCTGGAGCCACAGAAGTTGTTCAACCTCCTCTGTCCCCAGCCTCCCTGAGGCAGGGTCTCTGGCAGGGACAGTTGGCTCTGTCTGGGTATGAAGCAAGAGTGGGACATTTGGGGACAAGGTCACCATCTGTAAGGGCAGTAAAAGGGGAAACACAGGCCTGTAGATGGGATAGGACTCCAAGGGAAGCCCGACTGGAGGGCTGATCCCACAGGGTAGGAGGACCTAGGGGATAGGCTGCTTCCTAAAGGAACCTGATCTCTGGGTCAGTGCGATCCAACAACAGGTCACACGAGGCCCCGCTCCAGTGGCCTTCATCTGCCTCTGTCTGAACTGGTTCATGATCCTCTCCTCACTTGACCCTGCCACACGGCTGGGAAGAAAGAGAAGCCCCGGCCTCCAGAAGCCTTCCTTCCCGGGGACATGCTTATTGCTTTTAGGGAGAGGGGAAGGGGAGAGAGAGAGCAGAAGAGAGAAATTGGGAGAGAAGGAAACCTCGATGTGAAAGAGAAACATTGATCAGATGCCTCTTGTGCATGCCTTGACTGGGGACCAAACCTGCAACCTAGGTGTGCGCCCTGACCAGAATCAAACCTGTGACCTTTCAGTTTACGGAATGACATTCCAACCAACTGAGCCACACAGGCCAGGGCTAGATTTATTTACCAGGGGGCTGTTTCTAGTCTCAGCAAGTTTGTGGTTCTGAGCAAGAAAGGCAGCAAGATCTGATAACTAGACTCCACGTCAGAATGCTTTATTTTGGATCCTTTTTTTTTCCGTGTTCCTTTCTGGCATCCCAGGCATTCCTGCAGAGCAGAGTTTGAATAGAGCTGCAGTCTTCTTAGGGGACAAATCCCATGGCCTTGCCTGAGGCTGAGCTCTTAGGCCAAAGCACATGGTGCTGTGTCCCATGAGCAGGTGCTGCCTGGCTGGGCCATTTTGTCTAGGATGTCCCCTGGGCAGGGTCTTGGAGGCCCAGATAAAGATCCCTTGGGTTTGGGGAGCTAGCAGTGGTGACAGGGGTGAGGGACTTCTGGCGGTCAAGTGGGCCTGAGCAAGGGGTCAAGATGCTGAGAACGTGCAAGGGTGGAGCCTGCCTCTGGGGCCTCCCACTGTCAGGGCCATGGTGGCTGGTGACTGGCATTTCCCTGGCATTTTTCAGGAACCAGTGAGGTCAGATCAGGAGACAGCTGTTTTAAGCTCTCTGACAGAAGGGACCTTGTCTATTTCGTTCCCGGCTGAGTCCCTGCTGCTCATTGCAGTGCAAAAGACACTCAGATCTCTAGTGATTTGGGGCATGTTGGAAGCTCTATTTTTTTTTTTTTTTAAGCTTATTTTGTAAAGAAGGAGTGACTCACTACCCAGTGGTTGGTGTGGCAATCTATTCTGGAAATGCTTCCTCTCTAAATCCAGGCACTCAAGTGTGTCGAGCCCCTCTGTGTGTTTAACCCTGTGGTAGAAGGAGGGAAATTTGACTGACCCGGGCAGTTACACTCTCGATGAGAAAATGAACCAGGAGCCCATGTCCTGACTGACTTACCCCTATGATTTGATTGCACCATTTTGCCTTGAACTTAAGTTTGAGGAGCACTCAGTTGTTTGTTTGTAGTTTCCGAACAGAGTATATAGGGCAAAGCCTTAGCAGTCAGAAAGGCCTGAGTTCAAATCCCAGCTCTGCCCCTTTCCAGCTTGGGGCAAGGGTTTAAGTGCCCTGAGCCTCCGTTTGCATACAGGGGGGATAACAGTGGGTATCGCGAGTGTTACAAGGAATAAATGAAGTGATGAAGGCGATGCATCTAGAAAAGTACCTGGAGTTTAATAGAGCAGGAATTTCATGGAGTTTAGCTATTTTATGTATGTTTTCAGAGCATTTAAATATATATATTGTCTTCTCGGCTTACAACGCACAGCCTAACCCTCCACTCTTTCCCTAAGGCTCCGCCCGGTCTTCAGGCTTGCAGGACTTTTTATTGTTAGGGGTTTGAGTGGCAGCTGAATAAGTGGATGGAAAGGTAATAGTGCACCAGATAGGAGAGAAGAGGTTGTTACGTTTCTTTGGGCCCTGCCTAAAGTCCGAGGGGAGGGAGAATGCGCTAATGCTTGTGGGGTATGTCCCAAGGGGAGGAAAGGACAGTGTGACAAGAAGTGGACTCTATGCATGGCCCTGCTATGTTAGCTGTGATTTTTTTTTTAAAGAAAACTCTGTTCAAACAAGTGATGATGATGATGATGATTATTTGAGTTTGTTTAATTGCTCCTTGAGGCATAGTTTTTTAACACTGGAAGTTTCCTAATACTCTTGGATTCTCTGGGTGTTATTGAGGAATATATAATATTTACAATATCTTGTATTCCAGAGGCTGACACTAACACTTCGGTGAAGTTATTTCCCGTGAACATCAGAAGGTGTATTAGTTAGCACACTGGGCGCTCATCCAATTTTATTTTTGCGCCGGCAGGCTCCGTGACGTTTGTTGGGCTGGTTAGACTAGTTGTGCGGGCACCCTGGCCTGTGCATGAGCAGGGTAGGAGTGGTCGTAGCCTTAGGAACTGACTCCAGTCCTGCAGTCCCACTAGATCCTCTGACCATCTGCTTAAGAAGAGCCCTGTCATACGAGCAATTAACTGACTCTTGCTGCTAGCTTCTTGTGACATCTGTTTTGAGTAAAAGGATGGAGAGCTGGAGCTTTGCTAAGCATACAAACCAGGTGGTCTGGTGTTTGTTCCTGCTGGCTGATAAGCATCTCTATGCATCAGAATTTGGTCTGAGACACGCGTGCATTGTAACAGGCCACCTGGTCAAGAGGTGGTGGGAGAGAAGACTTACGGCCTTCACTCCCTCTGTCCTCAGAAGGCTGCCAGAAGGCTAAGAGCCTAGTACGATAACAGTGAGGGACCACTGGTTCAGGTCAACTTGAGTGAATAGTTTAGGAGAGCAGTGGCAGCAATAAAAGTGGAAAAGCAAAATGGGACCCCGTGGAGAGCAGCATAAGCAAGGTTTGGTGACCAATGAGAGAGGGCATGCAAAGACAAGACCATATGTGCATAGAGATGTACGAAGTACATGTCACATAGCTCCTTTGATTCTCCCAGTCACCCAGAGGGGTGGGTCGGGCAGTGGTTGGAAACTGAAGCTCAGAGGGTCAAATTATCAGTGATTTGCCCAAAGTCACTTGAATAGGAAGTCACGGTGTTGGGATCTGGACTCAGGGGTTCAGACCCCCAGGTCAAATTCCTTTGTCATCCTACCTCTTCAACTCACAGGCTTTGAAGATGGATGCCTGGGAAGAATGGGAGGTTGGGAGAGAAAGCAAACAGGGTTGACATAAAGGGAAAGGGGCAGTGGGGGGAAGCAGACTGTGAAAGACTGTGGGTAGTGGCCCTCAGGTGGAGGACAGATGGTCCCTCACTGGTGGGGCCTTTCACCCATGTGATGGGTGCTGCTATGGTCTGAATGTTTGTGATCCCCCCACCAACATTTATGTGTTGAAATCCTAACCCCCAAATGTATGATATTAGAAGGTGGGGCTTTGGGAGGTGATGAGCTCATGAAGATGGAGCCCTCATGGATGGGGTTAGTGCCTTTATAGGAGACCAATCTGGAGAGCAATCTTGCTCCTTCCACCAGGTGAGAAGCCTATAACCTGGAAGAGGGTCCTCACCCAACCATGCTGGCACCCTGGTCTCAGACTTCCAACCTCTACAACTGTGAGCAATAGATTTCTGTTGTTTAGAATCCACGCAGCTGGTGGTGTTCTGCTGTAGCAGCCTGAACAGACTAAGACAGGTGCTGGTGTGGACTTCACCCGAGAGGGACAGGCACGGCTTCTCTGTCCACCCAGAGTCAGCCTCTGCCCTAAACCAAGGGCAGTTCTGTATAGGATTCCAAGGTGTCCCTAACACCCACTCTCCAGGCTGCAGGCATCTTTGGATGCTCCCTTCTGTTTGAGGCCCTCTGTCTTAACCGACCCCCAACACTCTCCCCAGTTGGAAACAAAAGGGGCCTTCTGCCCTCTAACTTAGCATGGGGAAAAGGGTTTTCCGTGCATCAAGGGGAAACGAGGGAACCTAAGCCATGGAACATATTATCGTTGGACTTGTCACTGCTGGCAGTTGGTGACTCTTTGAGTGTGAAACAACAGGTCCTTTGTGATTCTTTAGAGCTGCCTTGTTGAACACAGCCTTCTCTCTCAGCATCTTCCTGCTGCTTCAAAAAATAAGTAAATAAATAAGTTAAATATCACATTCTTTATTGTTGATGTTCACAACACCAAACCAACACAAAGCACCCTGCTTTGGTTTTTTTATTTGTCATCACTTTAATTCAAACCATGGACTTTCCTGGGGAGTCTTTGAAAAACATAGATCCTTGGTCCTGGCCCCTGCTGGCTCTAATTTTGCAGATATGAAAGAGAGGCTGTCTTTCCCTCCAGAGTGTCAGCTGTGTTTGTGTTTAAGGAACCTTTGTTCCTTTGTTCTAGGACGGGCGACAGGCTTGAGTGAAGATAGAACTTGCCTTGTGCCCTTTGCCAATGTCCATGTGGGCTCATTTGGTTGGAGCCACTCATCATATTAGTAACAAATTGCCTTCAGGCCTGGGCTAGCTCTGTTCTCCCCACGCACTCCCCAACTTTTCCATTTGGCCTCAGCTTGTGCTTCCAACTTGTCCTTGACAGATTTAGAAGGTGACTCGGAGACATTTCTGGGCCCAGTGAGCAACTTAACTTGGCGTGGGGCTGTGGCCAAGAGGGCAGGTGGGTGAGAATAAGGATTGGGCTTCTGAGAGGAGCTCATGAAGAAAGAACTGACCAGGGAAAAGACTATGGAGAAGAAATCTCTGAGATTACCAGAGAGGTGCAGGCGGAATCTGATTTTGAGGCATAAACAACACAGCTTGGGGAAATGAGCTGCAAATTCTATTTCCATTGCTCTGTTTTAATTCTTCTTGCTCGAGCTTAACTTCGAGGTGAAATGTAAATATTCCTAGGTGGGCTGTATACTACTTCTTAGACCCTTACACCTCAGTGGGAATGAGAGTGTCAGATCCTGAAATCAGGAGAGAAACAGGAAATGCTGATTGGCAAAGAAGAGCAGAAGGGGAGGTGGTTGGGAGCAGAGACACACTCTGGCTTTTTTCAGCGACTCTGCTTGGGTAGGGGAGGGTGCAGGGCACAGAGGCAGATGCACACGCAGCAGGCTGAGGACACAGGGGCCTGGGCTGGCTTGTTCCTCGGGAAATGTTTCACATGAACGCCTTGAGCTTGAACAGACACAGGCACGTCTCCAGTGCCTTGAAGTCTTTATCGTTATGTGCTCCTCAGCAATGTTTCTTAAAAATGTGGAGAAACCTTAGTAGTAGGCTGTATGTTTCTATAAATTATAGAGGAAATCACACTGTCGTCACTGACTCTAGTATTTTTTTTATTATGGTTCAATATATGTAACATAAAACTTACCATTTTAACCATTTTTAAGGACGCAGTGAGTGCAGTGGCATGAAGTACATTCACACGGTTGTGCAAACACCACCACTGTCCCCTCCAGAGCTTTTCGTCATTGCATCAACCCTTTGTACCCATTCAGCCCTAAGCCCCACCCCCGACACCACAGTCCTGGCAACTGCTGTTCTACCTTCTGTCTCTCTGACAGAATGGCCTTAGAATTTTATAATATGGATCCTCCATGTTACAAATCACTTGCTTATACTCTATAAATCTCTCTCTCTTCCCATGGATAAAATCAATTCTCTTTTCCTGTGTGTTTTCCGATGTTTTAGCCATTTATGTTTCCAGGGGCCCTTCCTTTCCTACAAGGTCTTCTCCCTTGCTTTTCCCAGCCAGAAAGTCAAACTGCAGACGCATCTAGAGAAATCCACAGGTTTGCAAGCAAGGAGTGGGAGGAACTGGTTCTTCCAAGAAGGCCCAGGAACCTAGGAAATCCTGAATGAGTGCCTGAGAGGTGGCCTTGCTCCCTGGGACAATTGTGAGCTGTCACCCCTTGATTTTCCTTCCATTCTGCCTCTTTGCAGAGAATCCCAGGACCAACCAACCACAGTAGCAGATGAAACAGCCTGGGCTATGTCTTTGCCCTAAACCATCCCCCATAACAGAGCTTTCCCTCTGTGTGCTTGGAAGAAAAATCCTTTCTGCTTCTGTGTCCTTTGCTTGCTATGTTCCACCTTCATCTGGTAGGTGCTGAAGCAAAGGACCCAGGGTCCACCACTGATTTGTAGGAAAGTTCCATCAGATTCCCCTGATTAGGCGCTGAGCGTCCTGGCAGGCAGCCGCGGGGGGCTGCTGACCTGATGGGCAGCTCTAGTCATTCGGCCCCACACTGGACGCTCATGGCCTGCCTGGTTTATAAACCACGGTGGAGAGGAAGGCGGATCATTCCAGCTCACTTGTAAGTTGGCTGACTCCCCAGCCCTCTGGCTCTCTGGGAGACAGGTTCAAGGTAGCTAATGAGTAACTTGGTTGTGATATTTTTATGTAACTACGTACACTTAGGCAGCTTTATTGCAGTTGCATAAATATGAACCGTGTGGTCAGAGACTCGGCCCTTTGTGGCTGTCTCCCGCTACTGAGAGAAATACTGAGCGGGGTCCTTATTTCTGTGTGGGGTAATACTGAACCAAAGAGGTTTTTGAAGTGAGAGAGAGGGGAGAAGAGCCAGGCGCTAGTTTTTTTTGTTTGTTTGTTTTACTCAGAAACCTTAAGTTCCAATCTTGCCTGAGCCCAACAGCAATTCTGTTCCCTCCTGGATTCCTCTGTTAGCTTGTCAGTGGGAATCTAAATCCCAGCTACTGAGTATTGACCGGCTTCCTTGTTTAATTACGCATCAGAGTGTATTCAGGAGCCAATCAATTTTGCTCCCGAAATGTCGGCGTAACCTGCTTCTGGGGGAGGAGGGGATCAATTAATCCTTGTTTGCTTTTTAATTCCTCTTTGGAACATAGTACATTCACACACAGGTTAATTTTTAAATCCACTCCCCTCGCACTTCACTGCTTGCTTTAATTTGCCCTGGAAAGCTCAGTGACACTAAAACCCTATGAACTTCTTTTTATTGCTTATGCAGCCTCGTTGGAGGGCTTAGCAAATACCTGACTCAGTCATTTCCCCAACTTCAGCTGGTCCCATCTTCCAAAGTCCCTGAATGTTTCTGTTCTTGTCTGAAGTCCCCTGGGGCAGGGGTTTTCAGGAACTGCTGACACCTCTCCATCTAAATCTGGCATGGAAGGGAGAAGGGGGTTCTTCCAGTGTGCCATCCGAGGACCCGCTCCCAGGTCTGCTTTCTTAGCAGAGCCAGCAGATCTGTGATCCCAGATCCCATGGGATGAATGTGGAGGGGTTAGGAGGCAAGAATTTATGTCACACACCAGGAGCCCACAGACACAGCTTGGCGCTAGAGGGTCCAGGCGTTGTGTCTTCTTTGGTAATGACCTTTCCAGGCATATAAACAGAATCTCACCCTTTTCATCTACCGCTGATTTTCCCTTACATTTGGGCTTGAAGTGTTTAGATGAAATCAGGAATGAGAGTAAGATAGTCAGCAGAGGGGAAATCAGTCTCTTCCACTCCTCACTTTCCACCCCCGACCTCTGACCTCCCCAGGGGTCCCAGGAGTCAGTTTAGGATTTAGACTCTGAGCCCAGGGCCTGTGACATCTCTCAGCCTATGGAAGAGGTGTGCCAAAGGTCTGGACTGGTTTGATTCTAGTGAGCTGTTAGCGTTTGAACATACCAGCTTCCGGCGCAATTTGCTTGGGTGTAACCTTGAGGCTGAAGATCAGTCAGAAAAGCTTTAAGGAGCTCTCCTGGGAATCTTTTATAGCTTCTGCGCAGTCTGCCTGCACTTGGCTCATGTGCGTGTTTCCTTTCTCCGGGTAGAGTGCGAAATGCCCTCCAGGCCGGGAAAGGGTCCCCTTGGGACAGGCGTCCTCCGTGTCCCCCACGCGGTCTCGGGGTGTTAATGCCTCGGGATTTGGCGTCTTTGAGCTTCTAAGCAGTTCTGAAACTCCAGCCAAGAAGCAGGCATTCAACCTTTGGGGCCTTTGATCTTGTATTTTTCTGCTGGAATGTTTTAATATCAGACTTAAAAAATAAACAGGCTCATGGATGCTTTTTCATAGGCTGTTCATCAATATCACAAAACTCCTAGGAACACAAAACTTCCAGTCCTTTCTGGTATCACAGAGGGAAGTGACTGAGACCCAAATCACTTCCAGTTTCCCTCATGATTGGGGACAGCTGCTCCCCAGGTCCCATAGCTGGGGCTAATGCAAATCTGGCCTCTACAAATTGTTCCAGACAGGCTGATAGCATGTTACAGATGTGGAAAAGGAGACATTACACAGGAAAACATACCTTAGATGAAAGCCGTGAAGCAGGGGCTGCAGAGAGGCAAAGGCTCCCCAGAGAAGGGTTTTTAGCTTTTAGGTTTATGTGGTTCCTGTGCGGTTTCTCACAGCAGCAATCTGTGTGATGTCCAGACATCTGTGTCTTTACCCTAATGTCCTTCCAGTCTTGTCCTGAAAGCCACCAGGAGAGAGCGAGATGGGAAGAACATCTGTAAACCCATGGCAGTTGGTTCAGAGTAAAAAATTAAGTGCCAACCCCCAGGAAGAGGCCAGAGTGCTGATTCCATTGCATGTGAGGCATGTTAGTAATTTCTACCGTAAAAACTGTTGTAAATATTATACACATCAGTGTTTGGGTTGTAGGTTTTGCAACTTTAAAATCCAGGGTGATAATTTAGCAGTAATTTCGACTTCTATAAAATCTGAGTGTGCAGAACTGTCTGGAAGAAAATAGCTTCGGGACAGTCTTGAACAACGAGAGTGTGCATAGGCTAGGATGGAATGGTGTCCAATACCAGGTGGTTGACTGGGGCTGAGGGCAGGAAACACTATGTACATATAAACACACACACACATTATTTGTTTGCTTATTTATTTAACATCCTCTGTCTTAGCTTGACTTCCCCCAAAGAAGAGCCTAAGAGAGTCTGCCTGCCCAGTAATTTATTTGAGAGCGTGCGTGATCCCAGGGAGAAGGGGCAAGAGCAGAGCACGCCAGAGCAGGCAAAGCCAGAACACAGATGCATCATTAGTCACTACTACACGCATCTAGTGCTCAGTCCTGCTGGAACCTTCTGAGAAATGGCATGAGATGCTCTTGGAACTGGTTTGTCCCAGAGGCCAAAGACAGCTGTATTTGTCCTACTTGTTGAGTTGGTCAAAGGGACCCTTACTCATCCCAGGCCACTCTGGCAGAGTGGCCCGTGTGAGTGTAGAGCAGCTTCTTGTCAGGCAGTCTCCAGGGCTGGCAGCAGGAAAAAAGGGAGAAGGCCCCTGAACAAGGCATTGTTGGGCTGTGTCTATGAGAAGCTAGCAAAGCATTCACGGACCTGGTTGCCATGGCAATGGCTAGAGCATGGATGAGGCCAAGAGGAATCTGAAGTGATGCCTCCTAGCCATGCCTAAGAACAATAGAGTGGGCCAGGCTTTAGGACTGAGTGGCGTGGGATTCCATGAGCAGGAGGCCACATCCCAACCCCAGCACATGCCCTGACAGATAGAAATGCATTTAAAGAGACAGAAGATTAATTTGGTTACTGGCGTCTGAGCTCTGGGGAAAATATATTGAAAATTGAGTGCCTCTTAAAAATTTGGGAGCTGTCTTCAGAACAAAAAGTGATAGCCCTTCAGTTGCTGATTAATCCATGGAGTAAGAACCAGGACTGAGTAAGGGGTCCAGTCCCAGAGCAGCTGTTGGAAGGACATGGGACACCTGCAGAACCCAGGGAAGCCCACATTTCCCATCACCAGAAATACTTGGCACAGAAAAACTTTGTCTGGAATACTGAATATGAAATGATGCTTTAGCATTGTGGGCTCTTTCTGAGGCATGTTATGCCCTACCTCCTTCTTATTTTTAACAAAGAATAATTTTTATTGTGGTAAGAACACAATGCAAGATCTGTTCTCCTATCGAATTGTAAGTGTAGACTCCATCATCGTTGGTTTGGGTACGATCAACAGCGGGTGTCTGGGGCTTCTTCATCTTCCTGAAGTGAAACTTTATGCCTGAAAAATAGCTGCCTCCCCACCCCAGCCCCTGGTAAGCACCATTCCACTCTTTGATTTTATACACTTGACTATTTTAGATTCCTCATGTCTGTGGAGGCATGCAGTACTTGTCTTTGTGTGTCTGGATTATTTCACTTAACATACTGTCCTCAGAGTACATCCGTGTGGCCACATATCACAGAATATTCGACAACGTGTATGGGCCTCAGCTCCCTTTCTTAGGGGTGAAGAAACCTAGGAATGTGAGAGGTGGAAACCAGAGCCCAGGTAGTAAGTCAGGGATTGTGTCCCATGAGAATAAACAGAACATTTTGGACAGATTGGGGTTCGTTTTTCTCACATGCTGCAAGGCCCGGAGGCAGACAGTGGCTGGTGTTGGTTCAGCCGTCAGGGGTCTGTGAATCTGGCCGCTACCCCGCCCTCCCACCGCCCCCCACACCTGGCCATTATAGGATGGCTGCTATCAGCTGTGGGCGGGGAGAGGCTGGCGCTCAAAAACCTCTTTAGTGACTTCAGCTTAAATGGTATATGTGGGATCTGTGTCACATGGCCACCCTTCTCTGTGAGGGAGGTCAGGAAGTGTAATTTCTTCAGCTGGGTGTGTTTCCACCCTAAGTAAGAGGGGGCCGCTCTGGGAAGAAAGAATGGGAGAACAGGTACTGGGTAAGTAACAGGGTTCAGAACACGCTCCTCTGAGATGGGGCACCTTAGCATATTGAGTATTTTACAGTGAAGAAATTTGAGACATGGTGGCTGTAGCCAGGAGTCTCTGACCTTCTCATCTCTCCTGAAGGTCATGAGGCCCTCAAGTGAGCGGTGCCCTCGCCATACCTGGAGGAAGGGAGCGCCCTTGTCCCTGAAGACTGAGGGGCTTGGGAAGGAACAGGAAAGAGCAGGCCTTGCCAGCGAGCCCTCCAATCCTTGTGCACGGCCCTTAGCTCACACCCTTTCATTCTGTCAGGTTTTCCTCAACATTCCACCTTCCTCAGATAGGATATAAAAGCACTCGGGTTTCACCATCTCTTCAGGTCTCCATTTCCCTGTGAAGGCTCCTTGTCATGCAAAACTTATTTTAAATGCCTTTGTCTGCTTTTCTCTTGTCAATGGCTTGTGTCTGTCCAATTTATGGGCCCCAATCTGAGAACCAAGGACTATAGTAGGAAAAATAAGTCTTTCCTCATCTCCATCCAGCATTCCCATCTATAGTGGGCTAGAAAACCAGCCGTGCTTTCTCCCCATCTGGAGATTTGAGGAGAGGTGGGTGTGATGAGACATGGTAGTCAACGTGCCAGCCTGTGGCTCCACACAACACTGTACCTTGCCTGGAATTTCCAGCAGAAATTCTTTACAATGGGCTTAGTGTTTTATTAAACAATGGGTATTATAGTGCTCCCTTCAGAAGGGAAATTTCTCCTCCTTATCTCCCCAAAAGAACAAAGAAGTCAGAGGCTGGTCGCTAGAAGGAGTGAGAGATCATGGTGTGACATCCAGAGGTTGAGTGGGGAGTGATTAGGAACAATGTCCACGTGAACATCTTTGTTGCTTTTGAGACCGGACTTTGGGATCACTGTGAAGTACAAAAGCTAAGATGTTCATTTGCATCAGGAAAGAAAGAGACAGAATTCCATATACATGTTTCTGCCTAAAATTGCAATAGTTACAGGAAGCAGTGACAGAGGAAAGAAAGTAAAGGAATAAATAAAATGCAAGGAAATCAAGAGATGGAGGTGAACGCAGAAAGCAGCTTCTTTCGAGGCCAAATTTTGAACTTCCAGCTGTTTATTTCCCTCCCCCAGAGGCTGCTCCTGGTCTGCAGACGGCAGCAGACACGGTACGTTGGTCTGCAGTTCCAGGGATTTTGGGTTAGAAAATTCTTACTCATTAAAATGTAATGGCTTTCTCATGCCACAGATGGGAAGAAAATATTGACCAAACACATCTCAATAAAGGACTTGTATTCAGCATATATAAAGCATTTAAAAAAACTCAGTAAGAAAAACAGCCCGATGGAAACATGGGCAGAAAATGTCCATGGAAACTTCATCCTAGAAGATGTACAGATGGCAAATAAATACATGAGAAGAGGCTCAACACCAGCAATCATTAAGGAAATGCAAATTAAAACTACAGGGAGATACGTCTACACAGGCACTAGAGCAGCTGAAATTAAAAAGATTGCTCATGCCAGGTGTTGGTGAGGGTTTGGAGCTTCCTGAGCTCTCACGTACTGTTTGGTGGGAATGTAAAACGGTGTAACCACTTTGGGGAAGTTTGGAAATTCCTTTTAAACAGACACTTACTATATGAACCCATAGTCCCACTAATTATTATTCTTATTCATAATAATCCCAAACTGGAAACAATCCAAATGTCCATCAACTGGCATTTATGGATAAATGTGTTGTGGTCCTTCACACAAAGGAATATTAACCAGCAATAAAAGGAAATGAAGTGCTAATATCTACAACGACATGGATGAATCTCAAAAGTGAAAGCAGCCAGATTCAAAAGCCTAAATGTTGTAGGGCCCTATTTATATAGAGCGTTGGAAAAGAACTTAGTGGTTGAAGAAAGCCGATCAGTGGCCGCTGGGGACTGCAGGTGGGAGAGGGATCTGACTGCAAAAGGACACAAAGGAGCTTTGGGGGGGACGGAAACTGTCTACCGTGACTGTGGTGATGGTTGGCAGCTATACACATTTGTCAAAACTCATCAAACAGCATACTTACAAAGGTGAATTTTATTGTACGTAAATTATACTTGAATAAAGCTGATAAAAATGCCATGCCTTTCTGCACATCATGTAACAAACATCTCAGCTTTTGGATAGGACGTCCAAAGGGAGCCTTCTGTCATCCCGTGGGCACGGCGTGGAGACCCTCCAGCTGGCAGAGGGCGAACGTTACCTGCTCCTACTATAATAATGCTCAAGAGCCAACCCCTGAAGCTTGTGCCTGGGAACTTATGCCCTTCAGAGCTCAGTCAGAGCTGGTCAAGGAGGAAAGGACCTCCCTGGTGAAATCTTCATCATAGAACAAATTCAAAAGGATAGAAAAAAGGATATATCCTCAAAAGGATATAAAGGCATGGTAAAGATTTTATTTTACTCATAATGAGAAAACCACGCAGATGTTATAACCAGGTGGGAATAAGATAAAGACTAAAATTAAAAAAAGTAAAGGAATGCTGAAATACGTGTACAAGCGGAGGCAACATTGGTTTTTCCAGTGGGGACGGGTATCTTTCCATCGGAAAGAACTCATCTGCACGTCTCTAGGCAAGAATTATCTGACGCTGTGCTCAGTCACCTGCACATTACAAGTTGTCTAATAGTTTCCATAGAATCAGAGGCAGATCATCAGGAAGTGTGCGCTGTGGATGAAGTCTAGTTTTCCGCTGAAACACAAATGTTTCCCTGCCTGGGGATTCTGGAACGGCTTCCTGGATCCAAGCTGAGAAGCAGCTGCCTTCTTGTCCTAGAGTCTCTGCTGCTTTTCATGTCTCTCTCAGGCTCTGTCTCTACTTTCAAAGTGAACAGTGCAGTCGAGTCCCCTGGTCCCCCTGCAGGACTCACTTGTTAAAGAGAACTTCAGTGGGAGGCAGACTTACCGTTCTGAACACCTCGAATAACTCCGCTGCCCCAAGTACAAGTGGCCTCTTGCATACACCAATCGTGTGCATGCCCCTTCTGACCGCCATCACCTTGAGAGAGTGAAGAGGCACAGCTACCTCCAAGCATAGCACTTTGTACACCTTTCCGCTTATCAAATGTCCCACATCAATTATATCTCAGTGAAACTAGGAAAAAGGAGGGGAAAGCTGCTACCTAATTTTGGGAGTGGATCAAAGGAAAGGCTTCTTGGAGGAAGTGAGCTTGGGTTGAGTCTCAAAAGATGCTAGTCATTGGCCAGGAGGAACTGGTCACGGCTTACAGCTATGTAGCGTGTTGAAAGATGCAAAGACATGAAGAGTAGGTCTCGTTTGGATGGAATGCAGGTGTACTTGGGGATGCTGACACGCATGATCAGGCAAGCAGTGAGGGCCCATGGTCTGGATGGTCATGCTCAGAACTTTAGACTAAATATTGATGATCGAGGTGAGCTGCTCAGTGATTTAAGCCAGCATTTATACATCATACAATTGGCTTATAAAAGATTATAAATCAATGTGCATTTTTAGAAATACAGGGGTGGGGGCAGAAAACCTAGAATTATCTTCTGGAAGGTGGACCCTTTGTAGTACAGGCTTCTCCCTCTAGGTGATGTTCTAGGAACTCATCTGTATCAGTGCACCAGCTGGCATTGTTGTGAGAGGCTGTGTTTGACTTCAGTGAATTTTTTTGAAGACTCTTTCATCACATTTGCCCATTTCATGATGGGTGGTTTATAAGAGCACGTGCCCACACTGCGCTGAGTGTTCAGCAGTTTTTGTTGATCCCTGTGTCCCACCCTCCCTATTCATCTGTTCTTGCCCTAAGTGACTGTTTTTTATTCCCCCAGATGAAAAAAGTCCTCAGAGGAAAACGTTTTGCCAATGTGGAAGAGGTGAAACAAAAAACAGCAGAAGCACTAAAAGGCATCAAAAATGAAGAGTTCAAAAACTGTTCTGAGCAGAGGAAAAACTGTCTCTACAGATGTACTGCATCAAATGGAGAGTACTTTGAAGGTGACTGAAGTTCAAACCAGTAAGAATACACAACTTTCTATAAATAAATTCTGTGTTTTGGGGGGCGTACCCCCTCGTAAAATCCTAGTGGCAATGTAGACTAGAAGAAGCAGGAATGTTCACAGAGAAAGCCATTAGGGGGCAGTTGCAGCCCTTGGTGAGACATCAGGAGGGCAAAAGAGAGGCAGCGATGGGGGGATGAGGCCATTGATTTATTCCTTTATTATTTAAATTAAATTTATTGGGGTGACATCAGTTAATTGGAGCATATAGATTTCGAGTGTACATTACCATGTGCATGATCTGGATATTGCACTGTGTACCCACAATCCACAGTCAAATCATCTTCCGTTGCCATATACTTGGCCCCCTTTACCCTCTGCCACACCCACCCCCTTCCCTCTGGGAACCACCACACTGCTGTCTGTGTCTATGAGTTTCAATTTTATATCCTGCCTATGAGTGAAATCATATGATTCTTTGATTTTTCTGACTTAGTCACTTATCATAATATTCTCAAGGTCCACATGTGTTCTTGCAAATGGCGGGATTTCATCTTTTCATACGGCTGAGTAGTACTCCGTGGTATACATGTACCACATCTTCTTTATCCAGTCCTCTGTTGAGGGACACTCCATTGTCTCCGTGTCTTGGCCACTGTGAATAGTGCTACCATGAACATAGGGCTGCATATATACCTTTGTGAACACGTTTTTGAGTTTTGGGGGTAGATACCCAGAAGAGAGATTGCTGGGTCATATGCTAATTCTATGGTTAGTTTTTTTAGGAACCGCCATACTGTTTTCCATAATGGCTGTACCAGTTTCTGTTCCCATGAGCAGTGAATGAGTGTTGCTTTTTTCCACAGCCTCTCCAACACCTGTTATTACCTGTCTTACGGACAATACCTGTTCTATCAGGTGCGAGGTAGCATCTCATTGTGGTTTTGATTTGCATTTCCCTAGTAGCTAGTGAGGTTGAACATCTTCTCATATGTCTGTTGGCCATTGGTATGTCTTCTTGGCCCAGGACAGCTGGTGCACACTTATGAGTGAAAAAAGCACTTCCTGGGGAGTGCAGGGTTGGATTCTGGGTTCAGACCTGCTTGCTTCTTGCTGAAAACCTTTGGGCTGATGCTTACTCCAATGTACAGTATAGGCTACTGTGCAGATCAAATGAACCCATTCCTCTTGTGTTCAGCCAAACTCTACCGAGCGCCTTGTAGACACCAGACACTGTGGAGAGTGGTGGAGGTAGAATCATGGTCAGTATGGACATGGTCCCCGCCCTTGTGGAGCTGATGGTCCAGTGGGCGTGAAATTGTGTTGGGAACAGACTGTGATGTGGTCACTGTATTTGTTTGCTGAGGCTTCTGGAAAGAAGTATCAGAAACTAGATGGTTTCAGACAATGGCATTTTGTTCTCTCAGAGTTCTGGAGGCTAAAAGTCCAAATTCAAGGTACCAGCAGGGTTGAGCTCCCTCCAAAGACTCCAGGGAAGGATTTTCCCTTGCTGGTGTTTACTGACTCTCCTCGGTCTTCCTTGGTAGATGCATCACTGCCGTCTGTGCCTCAATCTTCACATAACTTTGTCCCCTGTATGTACATATCTCTGTGTCCAAGTTTGCCTCTACTTGGAAGAATGCCAGCATGACTGGCATTTAGGGTCCCCCCTAATCCACTACGACCTCATCGTAACTTGAGTGCACCTACAAATTGGCAATAAGGTCACATTCACAAGTTCCAGCTGAAATGAATTTGGGGGGAGCACTATGCAGATCAGCAGTCAGTTTGTAGCTTCATGAGTATGTTGTAGCCCTAACAGGAGGACTTGATGTTCCCCAAGGATTGGGGTAATGATTTGTGTGTCTCTCTTAATATTGAACAGTTGATTATAGTGAGCTAGTCACATTCCCCACCAGCTGATATTCTGTGAACACTTTCTAGTGAATTCCTCTGGAGCAGACAGACACTACAATTCTCCTGCTCTGTGCACTAATGTCAAAACAAGGTGCTGGTGCTCACACGCCAATAATATCTCTTGATCAGCCCCAGAATGATGGGCCCTCTGCTCTGGGATCTATGAAAAATGGTTGCAAGCCCTGGTTCTCTTAGGCTTGTCCTGAAGTAAATAGCTAATGTTTGGTATACCCAGGTAGCAAGGTGAAAAATTTCTCTATAGGACAGACAACAGACCTAGGGACAAATGCCATAAATAAAAATGTGAACAGTGACTACTGATTCAAACAGAAGTTGTGATATAACTGTATTAGGGAGGACAAGCGAGAGCAGCGGATTTGGTGTGTGTGTTTGTGGGGTGGGTGGTGACGGTCAGAAGGTCATTGTGTATTTATCTTCAATGGAAGGAAATGAACGGATGATGCGTAAAATTAGGCAAGATGTATTAGTGCAAGCTTATTTAGAACTACAGCTGTAAATACACCACGCACTTGATAGATGATGGGAATTAGGAGTGGAAATGAAAGGGAAATAGAAGTGTAGTCTATTTTTTTAATCATGAGCTTATTTGTACTATTTGACACTTTAAACTATGCACATGTGTCATTGCATATATGACTTTTGGTAAGTGATTTATTAAAAATTAAAAACCTCTCCTGCTCCTACCTTTGCCCTTTCTTCAACACAATAAATCTGTTCAGACTATTATGGCATCAGAAGCCTCCGAAACACACGGCGGAAGATAACAACAGGGCTTTCCTTTTCAGAGATATGTGCAAAACCATAAAGCACCCCCTTGGAGACATGCTTGTCCCATTTCCAGTCTGCCTTCGTGCCCTGTACTTCCGACTCACCATCATGCTTCAGGGTTGTAGAACAGAGAAAAGGGGACTGTCCACTGGGACTCGTGGCTGCCTTGGAAAGATGAGCAGGTGAGCAGAGGAGCGGCTTAGGGAAATGGTGTCAGGCACTGTCTGTGACTCTGGGGGAACCAGTAACAAGTGAGCTCTAGGTGAAGCCCTGTGTAGGTCTCTCACACACTTTCTGTAACAGCCACTGGGGGGCAGGGGAATGAGAAACAGCTTCTCTGTATTTGTGGAGGAAACTCCAGTGTAGATTTTTAGGGGTGGGAGTCGGGGAGAGGGAACAAGCTTCCCTCTCCAGCCTGCGGAAGAGTGTTGCAGGTGACAAAGGTGACTTCCGTACACACATCTGGGATGCTATTCTTAAGTTGGCTCATCCTGCTGCCCACTGTCATCAGCTGCCTCATCTCCTCTTGGTGCTGCTGAAGCATCCCCCAGCGCTCCTGTTTTCAGAAACATGGGCAGTGACTTTCACTCGACCCTGTTTTCTCCTTCGGTTCCTTATTTCTGCAGTCTTACCTTACTGACTGTCTTAACTTTGACCTCTTCTCTCTCCATTGCCTCCTTGACCTGTGACAATGGATTTCTCTCTAGCAGTGCAAATGAACAGGCCACCCCTCCCCAAGCTTGGCAGATGTCCGCGTCGTTGTTACCACATGGCTTTTCCTCCGGGCTTTTTGTCCTTTTCCTGTTTTATTTTAATCCCCCCTCCCTTTTTATTTGGAAAAGTTTCCAATCCATAGGAAAGTTGAAGGAATAATGCAGCGCATGCCCATCTGTCCTTCACCTTACATACATGGGTGTTTTAGCAGAGTAGTTTGAAAACAGATTGTGTCTATCATACCTAACCTAAATGCTTCACTCTAAATATTCTACTTGAAGTGGTTAAGCATGTATCTCCTAAAAAAGTCATTCAGGGAATTGAACATTGGTTCAATAAGATCATTATTTAATAAACAGCCCATATTCAAATTCTAAATTGTCCTCCAAACTAGCTTTTGAAGTTTTGTTGTTGTTTGTAAATCCAGGACCCAAATAAATTTCATGGCACTGGTTTGTTTCTTTGATTTCCTTTCATGTAGATACTAGAATGTTCCATCTGTCTTTTGTGAAACTTCATGAGAGTCGACAGTTTTGAAGGGGTCAGACCAATTGTCTTATAAAACGTCCCTCATTCTGAACTGATTTGATTGTCTCGTCCTGTTTAGATTCAGGTTAAATATTGTTCTGTTGTCTGTTTTGGCAAGAATCATACATAAATGGTGTTGTGCATTTCCAGTTGCATCTCAACAGGCGGTACATGTCAGTTTTGACCCATTATTAATTTGGTAACTGTCCTCTGCCAAATTTCTCCATTGTAAAAGTATCTTGTTTCCCTTCGTATTTAACAAGCATCATTCGGGGACCTTGTGAATGAATGGCCAGTTCAAACAACTTCCCACTCAGCGGTTTCAGCCCGAGTTGGGTACTCTTGCTGCGGCTACCTACTGCACCGGGGGCTGCAAAAGGGCAATGTCTCTGTCTTCTGTGTTCAGGGGCTAGTGTCCTTCTGTAAGAAAGAGCTCGTCCTGCTCTGTCTTTGTTCAGTGCCGGAATGGACTCAAGATTTCCTTTCTTCCCTGGTGTAACTTATAGCCATCATTACTTTTTGATGCTCAAGTGGACACAGACGTGGCCAGTGTGAGCCCCTCCCTGTAAGCCAGCTCCTCAGTGCTTCTGACACAGGCACACTCCTTCTGGGTCTTGTGCTTTCCTGGCCCCAGAGCTGGGTTTAGCCAGCTCTCCAAGAAGCGCATGCTCGTTTATTTCTCCTAGTCTTCTTGCTCTCCCCGGAACACTAGATTCTATTACCCACAGCCTCCTCCTTGAAGCTCTGCTTTCATAGAAACTGCATCACCTTCAATCTCTTGCTACCTCAGTAACTGCTTTTTCTGATTCTTCTGTTAGAGTCATTAATTTTTTGACACACAGTGACATGTTTGCTCAAGGCACAGAGGCAAGAGACCACTGGCCCTACCCTCAAGAGGCTCATGCTCTTGAGCTTCTAGCTAGGTGACTTGGTCATTTATCATCCAAACAGGACACTTTGAAAGTGAAAGGGTGCTATAAATAATTACTCCGGGACAAGAGACATAAATCTGCACTGTCCAAGGCAGAGCAGGAGTTACATTATCTACTCTTGGCTGATACCCTGCCTCTAGGTTTTCACTATCAAATCTGCTTGCTTAAATATAGCTTCTGGCATATAATCCCTGTGCTCCACCCCCAAAACTGCGGCTCTATGTTTTAGGAACACAGGTCTCACCCCTTATCACACTTCCAAGGTGCTTTCAAATCTGAGTCTGCATCATCAAACCTGCTTCCCACTCTGCCCAAGGTGCTTGCCCAGTCTAGTTATGAGGCTTGCAAGAGTGTGAATGCGTATGTTGTGTGCATCCCTGTGTCTACTGTCCTGCATAGCCCCCAGCACATGGCAGGGGCCTGAATATTAGGATGTCCTAGAAGGGCCCTTAGCTTTCTTCTGCCTGCAACATGTGTGCTCCCCTCTGTGCCCCAGCTTTGCTTTCCCAGGCTGTCTTCCCATCTTCTCTATTTGATCTTCTCATAATGTGGGTGGCCTCATCCCATCAGTTAAAGGCCATTATAGGAAAAGGCTGAGGGCCCTGGAAGAGGAGGGAATTCTGCCTGTGGTGTGCCTCTGGATTCAAACGGCAAGTCTTTCTTGAGTATCCCGCCTGCTGACCCTTCCTGCAGATTTTGTATTTAACTGTGACTCCACCATTGCGTGATCCAATACCTTAAAATCAACCCCACCATATAAATACAGGTGTATATACTATATCCTATTAGTTCAGTTTGTTTGGAGAGCCCCTGACTAAGCCACTTAACATAGGAAATAGCCAATGTCTGCAGACTAATGATGTTCAGGTTGAAAGAGCTTCATTACCAAGTGTTGAGCAGGATAAATTTAAGAACAACCACAAACTCCACATCTAGGGACCGTTACTGATTTATCAGCAGCTATTGATTAAACTATTTATTGCCAGCCATGGTTCTAGGGGACTCAGTGGGGGAGCAGCTAAGCAATGTGCATGTATGACATACATGTATAACATAATACATACACATGTTACATATCTAATATAAATTCACATGTAGATAAACACTATGAAGGAAAATGGATGTCAAGGACTTTCAGAGGAGCTGGTTTGGTTAAGGGTTGAGGAAAATCTTTCTGAAGAGGTGGCATCTAAGCAGAGACCTAAATGAAGGGAAGAGGCAATAAAACTGCCAACCATAGAGCACAAAGAAAAACCTTACAAGCAGGCAGTGAGAAAAGACGCAGAACTCACAGAAGAATGGCCATGGGACCGCTGGCAGCCTTTTCAGCGGTAAGACCAAATGCTAGGAGTCTCTCCCCAGGTAACGCGCCATTCAGGAGCGTGGGGGCAGTAGACCACGGCAGACACTCAAGGGCTGGGGTGTTCTCTCTGAGACCCTGGCTGGAGGAACCGGTGAGTGATACACGACACTTCAGGAAGAAGCTCAGAAGGCCCCATTGTTCAAACATGTTGGGTTGATTGTCGAAATAGTAAGCTAATTTTCTCTGTATTTTAAAACTCTTGTGCTTAATGTACTGGACAGATAAATGGAGGAGGAGAATTCGGGGCAGCTGGGGAGAAGTTGAAGGGTTGAAGGTCCTCGTCTTGGTGAGGGAGGGTTGGCGATTCTGATTAAATGCAGACTTGCTTAGAAAAGTGGTGGCGTGTCATCCTTCCTAGCCTGGACTGCCTGAGCCTTCTCCACGAGTCTTCTCTAATTACCCCAGCTCTCTTTCCCTTTCCTCCTCCAGCACTGCAGCCTGTCCCTGCAATGTGGCTCTTAGCTACACAGTGTCACTTGCCCACAATGTGCTGAGTGCCCAGGCCCTCAAAGCCCCACTGTTGAATAGGCAAGGGAGGCATGGAGGAAGGATCACCTGGTGGGGACCCTCCTCCTGATGTGGCCACTAACGAGCTCTGTGAACTTGGATGGGTGACTGACCGCTCTAGGTTTCTGTTTTCGCTTAGTCCGTCCAGGGAGTGATATGGTGAGGCGACCCCTCAGATCCATTCCAGCGCTGTGAATCTGTGATTGCTTCTTCCACTCCCTCCTGTGTTCCCTGGAGGAGAACTGACCAGAAGGATCATCGTGTGAACCAGTGATACAGCACAGCCAGTGGGCAGACTATTACTAGCCCCCTCTTCTTCTCCAGTCAGGGGCTCTCATTCCTCTTCCCCGGCAGACAGTCAGCCAACCCTGCTTGAGGTCTAGTTCCCGATAAGGCCTGACTTGGCCACCACTGACCAGGCTGAGGCTGAGCGGAGCCTGTGGTCCAAGGCCTTTCCTTCTGCTGATGCACAGGGCTGGCTAGTCGGTGTTTCTGACCAGTTGATCCCTCTCGCATACTGTTTTCCTGTCCCTAGTCAATGACTTTCTTCCTGGCTTCTGAACCAATGGCTTCATCCGGCCTTTGATCCCTGCCTGACCCACTGAGGCTAGCTCATACCCCACCCTTCCTCCTGATGTCCCGCTTTCAGAGGCTGGCCTTTGTCCTGGCTGACACTGCTCTGGGCCTGGGTTCCTTACTTGCTTGCTTCACCCTCCTCTGGGGTGGTCAGTTTTTCTTATCTCTTAGATCCCAAATTTTCACTCATCATACATAGTATTACAAGACAGCAAAAACCATGGAATTCTTTTAGAAACTATTTGAGATGTTGCAAATTGTTTCAAACACACATGAGGTACATTTCTTTCCTGGTCTGCTCTCTCCTGGTGGTTTTCTCTGTAGACTCAAGGTCAGGTGTTAACAGGGCCAGAGAGGGGCGCTGTGGTTGAGAGCGACCAACACTCTTCTCACAGACCTCACACCAGTGCTTTGACTCTGCTTCCCCTAGACTCCCTTTGCTACAATTTTTCCCACCTGAAACAACGGGAGTCTTTTCTCACTTTGGCAACGTCTGATGCTGCGGATTAATATTCCCAAATAAGAGTTATCTTCAGCGACAGGCAGTATGTAAGTTAGCGACTGCTGTGTAACACTCGTGGTTTCTGTGGGTTGGGAGTTCAGGCCGCGGGTCCTCTGCTTTGGGAGCTCTCACAAGGTGTGTGGGCCAGGGCTTCAGTCTCATCTGCAAACTTGAGTGGGGAAGGACCCAGTCCCAAACTCATGTGGTGTCATCAGGTCAGTCCCGGGAGGGCTGTTGGACCAACGGCCTCAGTTCCTTGCTGGTGGTTGGCCAGAGGCTGTTCTCAGTTTCTTATGAGATGCCATTCTGAAAATAACATCCCGTCACCTTTGTCATATTCCAGCGGTTAAATGGAGTCCTCGGTCCAGTCCACGTTCATGGGGAGGGGGTCACACAAGGACATGAGCACCAGGAGGCAAGGACTATCTTAGAATCTGTCCACCCCAGGCAGTAAAATATAGACATGGATGTTGTCTGCCTGCTTTCAAATTTTAGCTCCATCCTTCAGTATCTGTGCCTCTCTGGGTCTCAGTTTCCTCATTTGTGTAACAAGGATAATAACTGTACCTACCTCATACCAGTTATTGTATTTAAAATGCTCAGAACAGCCTGGCATATAGTAGTGCCACATACCTGTTTGCTACTATTACTCTCTCTCTTTGCTGATGTTATTTCTAGAGAGGTGAGGGCAGCATGGGGAACTGTCTGCCTTCTCTCTCAGGTGACATTACAGCTGTAAGCTGGGAGCCTCTCGGTCATTTTCATACGCCTAGCACCTGGACACCATGTTTTGTGATCATGACAAATCAGCTGCATGTTATTCGTTTGACAAATTGCTTCTTATTGATTGATGTTGTATTCCTCACGGGAAGGTGGGATGCCACAAAGGATAAGTAAAGAAAGCGGCCAGAGCCAACAATTCAGACAGAAGAGTCCGTGGGGACAGTTTGATATCATACGAAGAGATTTCATCTTGAGGACGATTTAAGAAGGGACCATTAAATATTTATGGGCCTTTAGCAGGAGCCGTTGTCCTTCACCTCGCTTGCGGGGTGCATTGTAAGGGTTCTGGATGGAAACTACTGCCTGTAGACAGGGCTCTGTGTTTAAAGACATCTGAGCTTTGTGATTGAAAGAGGAGATAGAACTGGCTCCTGTGTCAGTCTCCAGGTGGGAAGTATAAGAACTTCATTTATAAGAGTGATGTGTAGTATTAGGGAGAAAAGGAGGGTTAGAATAAACCCAGACAAATCACAGACTATGTCTCACTAAGTTAAGAAATGGTCAAAATGAAGATTTTAGAATTTAAGTGTAAAGTAACTTGGAATAATCACTGAGATTCACTATTTTCAGGAAGTTGGGCAAACAACAGATTGTTATCTGATTTCATAGCAGCAGCAGTATCACAAATACCTGTCTCTGGGATAAACGGCAGGAGAACAGAATTAAGCTAGTGAGTGTCGAATGCTCGGAGCTCAGTGTATCCCTTAGGATTGCACCAAGCTGCAAGTAACGGGACACCTAACTGAGAGGACTTAAGTAAGAGGTGTACTTGCCACTTGTATTTGCCACACGCAGCAGAAGGTCTGGAGCAGATGACCCTGAACAAGTAAAGCCATTCAAATGTCATCAAGGACCCAGTTCTGTTTATCTTCCTCCTCTCCATCCTTAGCAAGTGCCTTTCACTCTTGTGGTCTCCAGATGGCTGCTGCACCCCTACGTATCAAAGGAAAGGAGGGGGAAAGAGGGGCTGAAGGAGCTGTGTAGCTGAAGCTGTCCCTTTAAAAACCTTCCCTGAAAGCTCTGCCCAGTTTTTCTTTTATTTATTGGCTTGAATGGTGTTGCATAGCCTCTTTTAGCCCCAAGCGACCCAAGGAAATAAAATGTTTTACCTTCCTGTTCTCTATAGTAGAGGAAGGTTAGGGGAAAGGGATTGGGATGGTTTTGGAATTCCAGCCCATAGAAGCTGCCATAGTAGTATCTGGGACCCCATGCATCTCTTGTCATTCTTGTTTGTGTATCTCTGGCTGGGCTTTCAAACTATGTCCTTTGTCTGTGAGCATGAGGCTAGATGGAGATGTTTTTGTAGGATATCAGAGAATTGGGTGATTTGATGCTAATATGGATGATAATACATGTAATAAAGACAGACTTCATATCTGGTCCCACCCAACTCAGCGGCCTACCTCTAACCCTGAGTTCAGACACTTGAGCAATAAAACTTTCAGTAACTTGTGTCTTACTTTCTAGTGGTCAAGAGGAATGAACATAAATATTGTCTCACCCACAAGAGCCTGGCCTTATACAGTAGAAGCCGTGACTTGGTTTTATGCTTCTGGAAATCCTGGCACCACTTAGCTGGCATGTGGCAGTGCTCAGCCAATACGTGATTGAGCAAGGGCAGAGTCCTCTCTGACTTGCTTCTCTCCTGGGGCCACAAGGCCAAGGCCATTCAAGCAGCGCACTTACATAGCACATTAAGATTCTGCACACTGCAGTGCTATGGCTTAGTTTCCATTGGAAGGTGAGAGATACTCATCAATAAACCCAGTGTAAATACCTCACTTTGTGTCTTGGTAAAGTGCCTGCTCCCTTGTCTGAATCACTGTACTGTCTGCTGTATGTGGAGAGCATTTGCTAACTCACTTTGACCTTGGCTGTTCTCATTTTGTCCAATCGAGGTAAATTGCAGGGATCTCTTCTTGAAGACAGAGAAAAGAGGCAGGAACCTGATTGTTCTTTGGGAGGGGCATGTGACAGAGGGCATGGGGCACCCAAGCATGTCAGAGTCACTTGGTGGGAGGGAAGAGGGGTTGGATTAGAGGGAGAACGAAATCTATAAAGATTAAATAAATACCCTGGCCCGACTCCCACTTAGGAAGATGCCAAGTCTTTGAGGAAAATACCTAGCTGATCACTAAGCAAGTATGCAGAGTGTGTGTAATGAGACCTGAACTGAGTGTCCCCTCAACATTTTGGTCACATCACTTTAACACTTCATTGACAAGAAAAATAAAATGCTCGACTGAACCTGTCCTATAGAGAGAAGATGTTTTGGAAAAAATTTTTTTTTCAAAAACACTATGCAATAAAATAGTATTACTTCCCTTGTCCCGCCCACCCTCTGGGAACTCTAATCCTTTGAAGGCTATCGATTTCCTGTTGTTTGATGTGGCAGGACACGCTTTCTCATGACTCCATTAGAACACATTTTTCCAGTGGGCAACGATCTTGGTCCCATTAACATTCATGAGATGAGCCTGTGTCCCACTTGTTTTTAATAAAAGAAGTGGGATTCAGGGATATTATTCAGTCATAGAGGCCCATCACCCTGGGACAACATTGCAATTGCATTTCATTAAAACCACTAGCAATTGGAAGGAAGTAGCAATAATACAAAAAATGTTGCTTTTACTCAAAAACTACAAGATGCTTGTTGTGAATATCCTCTCTTGGTTGTTTAATCAAGAGTAGCAGCAGACAGGCTCCAGGCAGCTGAAGATGCTGCAGTGGTCCACAAGGAATGGCTGTGATGACTAGGCTGAAATCTCACTCACTCAGGAGGTGCCACGTGACTCTTCTCTACTGTCTTCCTGAACTTCTGCTCCTCTGCTAGGAAGGCCCACCTTCTGGTAACACATCACTGCCACCCCTCCCCACCCCTGTCCCCTTCCTTCTGAACATTTCACCAAGCATAAATGAACATTTCACCAAGCATAGCGCCCAGCTGTCTCCTACATATTTCCTTAAATTCTCACTATAAGCCTAAGAGGAACGTACTACAACCTATTTTATAAATCGATGTCATTAGGCATTGCCCAAGGTTACATTTCTGGTAAATGGGGAACGAGGGTCCCAATCAGATCCTTGTAAGGCCTAGAGTGATAGAGAGACACTGCTGTGGATGGTGCTGCAGTGGCAGAGCTAAAACAAGTACAGGGGTGGTTAGGGGTGCCTGCAAGGGCAGGCAGGGAGCACCCGAGGGACTCGCGGGAGGTGTGGCACCCTGTTGGCCAGGTGGCTGGAGGCTTGTGTGGAAACAGAGAAGCATGGTGATCAAGGGCATGGACTGAACTTAGGCTTGTACTCCTCCTTCTGACGGTGCACTGTCATCTCTGATGTCTACCCTCCTGGACGTCTTCACTGAGTCTTGCTCCCCAGGGTGGAGTTTAAACATGCGAAGAATAAGTTCTACTCAAAGGTTGTTCCTTAGCCAGAATGTGTGTACGAAAGACAATATAATGATTCATTGGTCCTGCTTTCCGAGGTGGTCTTTGTGGCTATGCCCACAAGTGTCCCTATATCACGACCCCTTGTCAGTAATGAGTCACTGCCTTAGTCAGCTCAGGATGCCATAACAAAATACCATGGGATGGGTGGCTTCAACAACAGGAGTCTGTTTTCTCACAGTTCTGGAGGCTAGAAAGTCCAGGGTCAAGGTGCTGGTAGGGTTTAGTTTCTGGCAAGAGCTCTCTTCCTGAATTGCAGAAGCTGCCTTCTTACCGTGTCCTCATGTGGCGGAGCCAGGGAGCCAGCGAGCCAGCTCTCTGGTGTCTCATCTTATAAAACCACTAATCCCATCATAAGGGCCCCACCCACATGACCTCATTTAACTTTAATCACCTCCCAAAGGCCCCTCTCCAAAGACCATCACACTGGAGATTAGGCTGCAGTCTATGGGTTTTAGAGGAATGTAGACATTCAGTAAGAGTTGTCAGCACTTCCTTTCCCAGGCCTGATGCTCAGGGCACAACAGAATCACTTCTCAGGACCCTGGGTCCATTTAGTTACTCGGTGTCTTTCTTCCAGTCTTCTGACTGATGTTTCAAGCATCATAAATGCACTTACAGAGAACGCACACGAACACATCTTATATTAAATAGACACTCAGGAAGGATACAAAAAATACAGGGATTTTTGTCCATTCTGTGAATATGTTTTTATTTAGAAGAAGCCTTCTTTTTTTTTTCTTAACCAAAGAACACTTAGTTACTACATAATGAATAATTGAAAAGCCTCTCTCCGTGATCGGAGTCAGCAGTTTTCCGATGTTCAAGCTCATCCAGCTCCTCCAGCAAAGGAAAATCCTTCTAAAGGATAATAACAATGTAGCATTTCTAGTTAATATGAAATCTCAATTTCTTGTAGTGAGTGGTTCAGAAATGACTATCCTTTCTCTCAGCTGAGCAACTGAAAAATGTGGAGGGAGCTAATAGTCATGACCTTGGGGTTTTCTTGAAGCTAAGAGGCTTCACCGTGGCCACCTGTGTCTGTGGCCATTTTGGGGTAATCTGATACAGTTTCTCAATAATGAGGATATGAATAAGGACAAATGGACCTTTAGCCTGGAACATGGTGCTTTTGCTTAATGAAAATTACTGCTTTTTTACTTCTTTGAGAGTTCGAAGACCTAGAGTGAGTTCCCTGAATGTTTCAGCTCACCTGGTGCAGGAGGGAACATGAGAATTGATGGCACGCTCACTGGGCAGTTTAAAGTCCAATTAGCGCTCAGGCCGGCTGAGTTTTGGTAATTCATTGACGGGATTCTGGGAAGGCAGGCAGGCCGGCCAAGCAGGCTGCGAGAGCTGTGTTAGAGAGAAGAACGTGGGGAAAGGCAGCCAACCAGGGTGATTTGTTCCACATTTTGACCCACCTGGCACATCAGCCATTACTGATCTGTTGCTTTGTTAGCAGGCTCCACGCAAAACTTGGAATAGTGGCCCACTTACACCTCTGATTAATTTTCTGTAACTGAGGTTGCTGTAAATAAATGCATTACAGAGCCATTTGATCTTCAAAAAGAGGTTTATAGGACACAGTGGATTATCGTGGATAAGGGGTTGGGAGAAGGATATTAAAAGTGAACTCTCCCCCCTGATCCTAGATAGATGGTGCTGAGAGGCTGAATGGGAACCAAGTTCTCCCTGTCATGCACTTGAATGATGGGGTTAGCTGTCATTCAAGTGCATGACATGAAGACAAGCAGAGTGAACTCTGTCTGCCCAAGGGAACCCGCTTGTCTCACCCGATGGAGAGACATCGAGAGTCTTGTTGGAGAAGCTTTGAAGGGTAACCTCCATCATCTCAAGGTAGAGTCTAGGGGAAGTAGCTTCACAAGTGTAAGTTTGAAGCTGGGAAAGCCCTCGGAGAGCAATGACCGGGTTTTACCAGAGGCTTACCTCTGCCCAGGGGGCCTCTGCCCCAAAACGTCAACCCCTGAACTGGCGCTCCATCTGAAGGACCGCCTGGCTGGGTCCTTGTCTCTACCCTTCTCTCTGCTGAGGCCACGCCCACTTTGCTGTCTACACCTTGAAGAAACAGAAACAGTCGGTGGGGGTGAAATGTTATAGAAGAAGGGTATTGTGGGGACAGAGGGGGGTCAGCACATGTTTGTGTACATTTATGTGTACCTATATATATATAAAATTCACATATGGATGGATACATTTCCATACACATGTATGTATATATAATACATGTGTGTGTGGATGGATAAATTTACATTCTGTAATAAATGTGTATTGTTTTACATCACAAATTACACATTTTTAGTCATTCGTTATAGTGTAACAGGAAACTCATACTCAACAACTCCCGGAATGGAACTCAAGGGCATTCTGCTGAGTGAAAAAGTCCGTCTCCAAAGGTCACACAGTGCGTGATTCCCTCTGTGCAACATTCTTGAAATGAGAGCATTGTAGGGGTCAGCAGGGGTGAGGGGTGATGGGGAGGAGGCCATGCATGTGGCTATACGGGGAAAGCACGAGGAAACCTTTACCGGTGTAACTGTTCTGTGTCTAGATGATGGCAGTGGTTACACAAGTACACAAGTGTGATAAAATGTCGCAGCACTGTGTGCACACATGCCGGTGCCAATGTCCTGGTGTTGATACCGTGCTGTCGCTGTGTAAGAGGTCAGCGGGGAGGGGACTGGGTGAAGGGCGCATGGAACCTCTCGGGACTACCTTTGCAACCACTTGTGACTTTATAAATGTTTCAAAATAAAATTATTTTTAAAGCAAAAATACCAACAATTGAAGACTATGTCCAACCCCAAGCTGAAAATACTTTTGATTCTATGTATCTGCGTGGGCATGCCGGCTGCAAGCTTTGCTGGTTGGAGTCCACTGGCGCTACTCTGCAGATCTACTAAGCACTGAAGCGGTAATTTAAATTTGTGAATGCCAAATCTCAGTAACCCTTTACGCAGTTACTAGCGAGTAGCTCTTAACTGCTCATAAAATATCTGAAAGAGAGAAAAGTCTTGGCATTTTTGGGTTGAGCTTTGACCCATCAAGAGGATCATTAGGAATCACTATGTGGAGGGATTCCAGCGAGTCAGATCATATCTGAAGAGTGCGGCCCCCTGGGTTGCATGCAGAAGGACCGCGTAGCACTTAGCTCAGGCTGACAGAACAAAATCCCGTAGACGGGGTGGCTGAAACAACAGTTTATTTTTGTGCTCTTCTGGAGGCTGGAAGTCCCAGGTCAGGGTGTCAGCAGGGCTGGGATCTGGTGAGGACTCTCTCCCTGGTTGGGAGGTGGCTCCCTCTCACTGTGCCCTCCTGTGGCATGAGCTCCCTGGTGTTTGCTCTTTAAGGGCACCAGTCCCATCTTGAGGGCCCCGCCATGTCCTCATCTAAATAATCTCCGCAGGGCCTAGGCTCCACATACGGATTTCGGTGGCATGCACTCCTTAGTAGACCCTGAAGTGGACATTCCGGTTTGAAGGGACAAGAAGGAGTTAAGAGTGGAATTCCTAAAGAGGTAGATAGTATAGTGCTCATCGCCCTGGGCAGTTTCTTGGGTGTTTCTGGAAAAGTAATCTATAAAGGAAAAACCTTGCTCTGAGGGTAAACTATTTTCAGTACAGCTATATATTTTCACGAGCATTTTATTATTTATTCATTTTTGTTAAATTTATTGGGGTGACATTGGTCACTCACACTGTACAGGTTTCAAGTGTACAATTCGATGACACAGGATCTGTTTATTGCGCTGTGTGTCCGCCACCCCAAGTCAAATGTTCTTTCATCATTCACGAGGATCTTAAATTTGGAAATATTCCTATGTCAAGAGTGGTGTAGATTTTTTAAAAAAACTTTTCTAGTGAAAAGTCTTTGAAATTGGTCCTGGTCTGAAATCCCTGTCCTGGGTATCTTTGGGTATGTTCCTTAACCGAGCTGATTTGTAAGGTGGAATAGTACTGCATAGCGGATAATTAGAAGTGTTAAATGAGATCGTATATGAAGTGCCTAGGGCATTGTTGAACATGCACTAAGTATAATAAATGTTAGTTCCCTCTCTCTTCTCTGTATACGCTCCTTCCCTCTTCTCTTCTCTTTAAAAAGTAAAGTCCCTTTCCCGGAAAGTATGATGTATGTGTATTTCACAAGTGAAAAGAAGAATGGAAGATTCAAAGGGGTGGAAGAGTTACAGCAGGAAGAAAGGCACCAGCAATCAACACTGAGGATCTGGAAGGTCAACATCTCAAGACAAGAAAGAGTCCTGGCAATTGGAGGCGACATAGCAAATATAACACTTCCAACCTGAAGTGACCCCCAAACTCACAAGGTCAAAGATTTTTTTTTAAAGATCTTATTTATTTATTTAGAGACAGGGGAAGGGAAGGAAAAAGAGAGGGAGAGAAACATCAATGTGTGGCTGCCCCTCACATGTCCCTAACTGGGGACCTGGCCTGCAACCCAGGCATGTGCCCTGACTGGGAATCGAACCAGCAACCCTTGGTTTGCAGGCCCGCGCTCAATCCACTGACCTACACCAGCCAGGGCAAGGTCAAAGATTTTTAAAATCACCTCTCCATGGCTGATAAACTAGGATGCCAGCCTCAGTAAGCGAATCCACCCAAGTTACATAGCCAGCAGGGCTTGAAATGGAGACGCTAGTTCAAGTCGCAACATACTTTTTTCAGTTTGAAGCAGAAGAGTCACTTTTCTCTATGAGCCTTAAACACTACTCTTATTTCTTTCCTTTGTTTCTTCCAAGAGAACATCACTGCTTTTTTCACACCCTGTAGTGTCAGCCTCCCCGGGCCAACAAAAACCGAGTACAGAGCAAGGAGAGTAAAAGCAGTGGGCCACTTAGGCTGGACATTTGCTAGGACGGTAGCACATTTTACTTCTCAAAAGTTCATGCAGAGCTGTGACTACAGGAGAAGGTAGAATCAATTGAGTGCAGGCCCTGTTCATGTCTTTTTCCAGCCTTATTGCCTTTGTTAAGCTTGGCGATCTTGGGCACAAATGCAAACTCTCCTGAGAGTTACCAGCAAAACCTCCACCCTGAAATGCAAACAGGAAAACCTGTTTTTCACTCCAAATTGATAAAACTACCACCTGACATGTTAATTACTTTATTACCTTGGAGTGAGTTCCTGAAAATTCATGCAGATACCAGTTAAGCTTTTGTAGAGCATTGTCTGCTCTGCTTAGCAGTGTTTCGCTTTCTACCCTGCGGTGGTGAGCAGGTTCCTGTGCACACTATAGATGTTCAATAAACGTTTGATTGTACCAGTTACACACGAAACCACCCTTTCCAACTGTCATCGTTTGCACACAGAATTCTGAAATGTTGCCCCCTGGCCACGTGGTTCTCCAGAGGCGGACTCCAGCCTCTCTCCACATCCTGTGCAAGAGCTCTCTGATGAACTTGAGGGAACACTCAGTGTACTTGGTTCCGCCCACCCTTCTTGAGGTTTTCTTTTTCAGATTTCCTTCACTTCCGGGAGGCCCATCTATTTATTTCTTGATCTGTGCAGGGTGTTCATGTGTAAGCGCTGACCCTCCAGGACACTAATGTGTACGAGCTGACTCTCCAGAGAGTGGCAAGAGTTCCTGAACCAGCGGTCATTTCGGTCTCGAAAACTCCGGTTTAACTGTGGATTTGCCGGTTTCTCTCAGCGGCTCTATTGGCTTTTCCTCACACACAGGGTGGGGAGAAGCAGGTTTGCAGTTGTGAGATGCGAAACACGGTTTATTGTTGTGTTATTATTTATTAGTTACTGTATTATTTTCCACACGAACAACTGTACACCTGCTTTTGCCCCTCCGTGTTATTAAATGCATAAATATTTAAGATAGTCATATCCTTTTTGGTGAATTTAGCCCTTGAATGTTGTGGAAAAAACACTTCCTCATCCCTGGTAATATGGTTTGCTCCAAAATTTACTTGTCTGATAGAAATACAGCCAAAATCAGCTTTCTTCTGATTGTGTATCTTTTCCCATCCTTTTATTTTCTATTTGAAATGTGTTTTTTTATAGGCAGTGTATAGTTGAGTCTTGCTTTTTTAAAATTCAGTTTGACAAGTTCCACCTTTTAATTGGGATAGTTATACCTTTTCAGTTTAATTATTGATATGGTTAGGTTTAACTCAGTTTTCTTATTATTTGTTTTCTATGTGTGCCTTCTGGGGTTTTTTTGTTCATTTTTTTTCTTTTTCTGCCTTCTTTTGAATTAATTGAACCTTTTTTTTTTTACACTTTTATTTTCTTTGTCAGTTGATTGGCAGTAACTCTTTTCTAATTTCAGTGGTTGCTTTAGGGCTTATAGTATCCATCTTTAGTTCATCACAGTCTGTCTTCGGATGGCGTTGTACCAGTTAGCACTGTAATAGACTGACAACACTATGCTTGCATTTATCCGCCCTAATCATCATGCTGTTGCTGTCATACATTTTCCTGTTGCATATGTTGTACACCCTACACTACAGTGTCATTAGTTTTACCATGAATATCCTTTAAAGAGATGTAAATAATAAGAAAGATGTCTTATACCCCCATAGTTATCATACCCAATGTTCTTCATTCCTTTGAGGTTATGTAATTCATAATCTCATGTGGTATCATTTTCCTTCGGCTTGAAGGAATTACTTTGACATTTCTCTTAGTGTGGGGCTACTGGTCAGGACTTCCTGCAGCTTTTGTGTTTTTTAATTTTCTGCTCCACGGTTCCCACAGTACCGATGCCCTTTTGTAAAATGGAATGAAGGGTCTCAGCCTGTGCTGGGCTTTAGGCAGTGAAGGAATGAACGTTGTTTCTTTGTCAGAGAATGTATATGTTAGGATCATACTTCCTGGCCTCAGTGGGGTCCATGCAACCAGTTCTGACCCTTAAGCTATTAGCAAAAGTCACATGTGTCACTTCCAGCCTGGATTGTTGGTGTGAGATGCTCCAAATCCCTTTCCTTCTATCTGCTACAGTTCAAGGTGGTGGCTCTTCCACCAGCCTGGGTCCTGGGTAAGGAAACATGAGCCCTTAGCTGACCTGTGGTGTAAGCCAGGAAGAAACCTTCAGTGGCTAACCCCATCCTTTCTTCACTGAGAGGGACACACACGATCCAGAGGACATCCAGGCCAGGAGTCACAAGGATCGCTTATTCTTCTCTTTTGTGAAACATCTTAATTCATCTGCTTCTAACTGAGTTCTTAGCAGCAATATAATTTTCTTTTAAACATTCCAGTTTTTGGTAATAGGGTGTGTGTTTCTTCTACTAAACACTAAACAAAGTTGATTACGTAGTATTTTGATTTTTCTTTTAAGAGAAAAACAACTCTACCTGCTTTGAAAGCTGTTACTGGTTGTATTTTTCAACAAACTGAGTCTGTTTGCTCATAACAGAGGAAGCCTTTTATGAGAAGAGGGGCAGGAGAGGCCTGGGTTTCTGACTGAACTGCCAGCTTTTGAAGGGCCCTTCAGGGAAGGACAAGGTTACCCTGGCTCTCTCAGTGGTCCCCACTTCTTGCAGACAGCCCTGCCCCCCATGACCAGACAGTGCTTTTCATTTTGTTTGAGTTAGGTGCTGACACCGATGAGTTGCAAAGACCATCACACTTTAAGCAAACAGGTTGTCCCTGGAGGAGCGTGCCCTAGGATGATGATGATGATGGTTTTAAAATGTTGGAAGGAATATAAATGTATCAGAATGCAGTGTTTATTGTCAAACTATTCGTCAATACTCATGTTTAACGCCCTGGAGCAGGGGGGTTGAGCTCATTTTCACCAGGGCCCACATCAACCTCGTGGTTGCCTGTGGGGAACCTGTTCATGCGTAATACATTCTGTGACTCAGCTCTGGTCTGAACGCAGTCCGGATTGCGTGTGGTGTGCAAAGTGTATTGGTGGATAGGTTTCCTGTGGGTAATCGGGCCTGCATTGTACCTAGGACGCTTTGAAACTTGCTCTTGCAAAAACTCCCTCATCTGGGATGGAGACAGCAGATGTTTACTGTGACTTGTGCTAGACTTCCCAAGCAGGAATGTAAATAGCCCAGCCTTCTCTCCTTTACATTTGTAGATGACCTCTCTCTTTGAAGCTACTGGCGACATTCTTTCTTTTGTTATGGTAATCACCTAAAGTGAACCTGTGCATAGTTAATGAGAATAACCCTGGATGTAATGTATCTAGAGTATCAATAAAAACCTGTTGAGGCAGGAATGGGGGCTTTTTTTCTCTTTGAGAGATCAGCCACACGTCCCTTTTCTCCACCGGATTTCTTTAGTCCGTGTGAATTTGTTTGTCACTTGTCCGGGGATATAGGATAAGCATTCCACAACAACACGCGGTCCTGCTGGATGGGACCGCGACAGTTGCCTTCAAAGGGCCAAATGTAATTTTAGGACTGTATACATGTAACTGCTCCTTAATTGTTAAGGAGTTGAAATTACATTCGGCCCTTTGAAGGCAACCGTGAGGCTGAAGTGGCCCCCGGTGAAAATGAGTTTGACACCCCTGCCGTAGGTAATTGCAGTAAGCAAATATCTGCCCTTCCATTGGGCAGGCACAGCATCATCCGTGCAGTTCTAAAAAATGGTATGGAAAACTTAACACTTCCCTCTTGCCACCCCTAGCCACCCCCCGCTTATCCTTTTCTCCTGAGGCAGCCAATTCCAATTAATATGAATAAATAATATGCTTCTTCATAGATAGCATGCTATAATTTCTTTATCGAGATCAACTTTACATATTATCTACATTTATTAATTAAGGATATTGTTTCTTACACATTTCTATTTGTTTTCTCTCTTCTTTTGAATATAATTTTATATAAAAGATTTAGATAAAATCGATAGGAAGAATGTACATTATTGTCAAACTAAATAGACATTTTACTACTAGAAGTTCTATACTTACATTTCCTTTCTCATATCACTTTTTGTTTTTCCTGGAGTTATCTTTTGATTTTGCTTTTATTTGCTGAGTTTTCTATGTGCATATTGCCATGTTATTTTTATTTTTTTTATAGATACTCCAACAGATATTATACATCTATTGAAAAATTTTCCAGATATTCAAGTGCAATTTGAAATACTATATAAATCCGTGTCTACCCATTCTTCCCACACCTCTTCGACCTCTGTTTTGAACTTCTCCCTCTCCTGTTCCAATCTGGGCTGACCACGTTTGTTTTCCTGGCACTGCTTTTTGCCATTTTCTCCTGGGCCCTGTCCTCCTCTTCCTTGATTTATCCCCTTGCCTTGATGGAGCACATCCCGAAGTAAGGGTGTATGAGGAACAAGTGTCGTCAATTTACCCTTGCACATGAATGGTAATTAGCGGGGCCAGCTTCCCAGGTGCCCACCTGGGCCTCCCACCCCGAGGAGTCCCATGCTTGCTTTGATGCTCGGTTGCTGCCATCCTGAGATTCTTAACTTTTGAACAAGCGACCCTGCATTCTTGTTTCTCACTGAGCCACGTGAATTACGTAGCTGGTCTCGTCAGTCACATACATGAACCTCTGCTGAAATAATTTTCCCTCATAACTTGCATGTCATTGCTCTACTCTCTTCTAGCATCCAGTGCTCCTAGTGAGAAGTCTGATGTCACTCTGTCCTCTGTCCTGTGTCAGGCTCAATCTTTTCCTCTGTGGAAGCTCTTACTAGCTTCTTTTTATCTTAATGAACTGAAAGGTAATGATTGGATTGAATCTTTTTTATTTTTATTTATTTATTTATTTTTGCCTTGTATACCTGATGGGCTGGCTCTTTAAATCTTGGGTCTTCTATCTTGAATGTAAAGAAAATTTATTATTATTTTTTGATAATTTTCTTCTTTCTATTTTTCATGGTTTCTCTTTATGGAACTTTAATTATTTAAATACTAGACTTTCTGGATTGATTCTCTAATTTTATTACTTTTTTTTTCTCATTGTCTGTTGATTTGTTTTTGTTCTACATTCTGGGATTTTTTTTTGGCTTTATTTTTTTTTTTAAGATTTTATTTATTTTATTTTAGAGAAGGGAAGGGAGGGAGAAAGAGAGGGAGAGAAACATCAATGCGTGGTTGCCTCTCGATCGCCCCCTATTGGTGGGCCTGGCCTGCAACCCAGGCATGTGCCCTGACTGGGACTTGAACTGGCGACCCTTTGGTTCACAGGCCAGCGGTCAATCCACTGAGCCACACAAGCCAGGACTTGGCTTTATTTTCCAGTGCTTCTATTAAATCTACTATTTCAGATATCATGCTTTATATGACATAGTCCCTCTTAGTCTCTGATAATTTATTTTCTGTAGCTTCTAGTTCTTTTGTTATGGATGTACTATTTTTTCTTATCTGAGTATATTTTTTGGAAGTATTCTCTGTCCCCTCTAATTTATGTTTCCTCTGTGCTCTTCTTCATTTGTTTTTTTGCCTTTCCTGTTGTAGACTTTCTTCAATTATCTGCTGATCCTCGGCTCTCAGCTCATAGAGGAGTAGTAATAAAATGCTGATCAGAGGGTGAGAGTGTTTGTATGTGGTGTATTTTCATTTTTATTGTTGACAGGTGGACTGTATAAAAATGATTTGACAGGGATTTGGTCTTTTCTTTGAGGAAACCCCAAATGCGAGCATCCAAAAATCTTTCTGGTACCTTGATTTCTCCAAAAAGAAAATCCTAAAACATCCCTAACTACAGGCATGGTGAGAGTAGACAGAGAAAGAGAGAAATGGTATTTCATTATTCAGTACATGGACGTTCATTGAATGTCCCTTTTTTCAGAATCATGCCTCAAACCTTCTGTCCATTGTGCTTAGCATTCTATACTTTAAAGGTGACACTATGATTTATTTCCTGAAGACAAATCTGTAATCTCCTGTGGTGTGGGAAGAGGGTGGGCTGGGGTGCCCAAATCTTTTAACTAACCCTTGGGTCTTTAGTCCTAAGCTACTCCTCAGGTGTCCATGATGCCCTGTACCTCCAAGCCCTGAGTCTTTCTGAGTTTTGCAGAACAAACTGACTTGTTTCTAATCAGCAAATGGACTTTGCCTCCTATCTGGGCAGGTGAATTTATGCTTTTTCTGTTTGGCTAAATGAGTTTCACACCTCTATACATTTTTAATCTTCCCAAACTTGGTGACATCTATTGTTGGCTTTTATCCTTGCTCCTGTGCCTTTTGTCCTTCTGACTTTATACATATTTTTTTATACCTTTACTTATATATTGATGGTATTTTAGGAGGAGACAGAGACACATTTTTTTTTCTGTCTAGCACATCAAAATAGAATTCACAACTAACCTTCTAGAGTCTTTCTAATACTCCAATTCTATGTCAAAATTGATGTTGGCAAAGAAATGGTATGGAGAGTATCCAAAAGTGGGGAAAAATAATAAAGAGAGAAACAGAATGCTATTGTCTGACAAGGAATGTTCTTAGATATATAAATAGATCTTCAATACCAAGGACAGATGGGGGACTTTTTCTTTTCCTTTTGAAGGTTATTCAGCTTTCTGGGTTTTTTTTTTGAAAAATCTGTGTCCCATTGTCAATGTTAGAGAAAACAAACTGGACCATTTGGATGAGAGAGAAGGGGGGAACACATGGGTAAAAAATACTTACTTAGAATTGAGGGATCTGGGTTAGTCTGAACAGAACATTCTACCTCTGGAAATCTGTGTAAATTTATTTTTTAAATTATTCATACAGAAATAAAAAAACTCTGAAATAGAAACTGAGAAGAACTTAACAGGGAATAACAAAAGGAGAGTTAAAAGTAACAGTTATGGACTGATATCTTCCATGCACTTTGAAATATGTTTAGAAATAAGAAGAATGTACTGAGGAATGGATAGATATGTGATAAAGCAATTAGAGTAAAATAGTGCTGATATGATCTAGGTGACGAGTATGTGTGTGTTCACTACAATTCTTTCCACTTTACTGTGCGTTGGAAATTTTCATAGCATAGTGTTGGGGAAAAACAAGGGCTATGCTGATAGAGAGACAGAGATGAAGGAAACATTACTTCTAGACCTGACCTGACCATCAAAGCAAGCCCAGAGAGGACACTGTCACGCAGATTTTCTTGGAGAACATCCACATGTGAACTCTTCGAATTTTACCTCTGAAGACTGAGGTTGATGCTTCATTCTCATAGTTATAGGTGCATGTGGTTTTGCCCCATCTTTTGGCACTTGCCCTTCTTCAAAGCTAAAAATTAAGACAAGGGCTCAATTCAGCTCCGAATGAGAAGCTGCCAAATCATGGCCAGGCATTCAATAAGGAAGTGATATTGACTCTAATTGCCATGGCAGAAGGTCAAATTCCCAATGTGCTGATGAAGGAAAATGTATTTTAAAGCATCCACTTTATTATCACATCATATCTAACTTTGTAGTTTCAGTTGGCAAGTTCCGATGACTAGAGCACGGCGTTAATGAAATCTAAGGAGAGGTGGCCAAATGGCCTTTAGCCGACAAGTGGTGTCATTCTGACTTGATATCAGAATTATGGGTCCAATCATTACACAGATCAGTTGCTTCATATAAAACCAATATCCAATGGCCCCAAACAACCCTGACCCCAGAGCTATCATTGGCAGCTGTGCCCTTTGTGACAAAAAGAAACTGAGAGCAAGTCTATCTCAAGCAAACGTATCACCACTTTTGGAAAACACAAGTGACTTATGGCTATAGACAGTCCTTGATAGGATTAACTTTCTAGGTCAGCAATTTTCTACTGGTGTGCTGCAAGAATTTTTAAAACATACGATACCTGACTACCTAGTCAGGGGCACTGACCTCTTTTCCCTTAGACTGTCAAATAAAAATATAACAGCCAACACAACAATAGCAGTCTGGTGTACATGAATCAAACTTATACCTATTTTTTTTTTTCCCTATAGAAAAAAATTTTTTTTAATATATTTTATTGATTATACTATTACAGTTGTCCCATCTCCTCCCCCACCCCCCTCCCTGCACAC